>JACTOM010000931.1:304172-318609 GCA_015832385.1 Elymnias hypermnestra | reverse complement strand
TAGGTTTACCGTACAAAGACCACATCAAAAACGCAGTCCTGGCCTCCCTATGAGCATCACGAACATACCTGTTCCAACCTACAACAGGCCTCTTCCCCCTCCCTCTGCTTTCACCCTTGGATTCAGCTGCGGCCGTCATGAATATATCCGTAAGTTCATTGTATAGCTTATCAATAAGACTCCTATGGCTTTGCTCATTGCAACAGGTACTCCTATAGTTACAACAAAAGCTTTCATTGGGAAGCTTTAAAAGACATAGTTTTTCATGAGACAAGTGACTATACAGGTTAACCTGTTCCGGCTTTCTATCTCCCCACAGAATATCGTTTGCAACGAGCTTAGGCACGTTATTCACTTTTTCCTTCACAGTGTCGAAACAACAATCCATTACTAACGGGTAGTGGTCAGACCATAAAACGTCATATCTTATAAAAACATTACTAACGCACGACAGAGCAGACTTGGTGGTAACACAATGGTCCAGCCAACGCCTGGACCCGTTAGCCTCACTAACAAACGTGTATGCTCCTGACCTAGGGCCTAGCAGCTGAACATCCACACAAGTCCACTCTATCTCACTGCAAAAGCTTAAAAGTTCATTATAAAATTGCGTATTCGGGTGAGCGTTAAAGTCGCCTAATATAAATACCGTCTCGACGTTATTACTGTCTATTATAGCACTCACCGAACTGAGACAGTCCGTAAACTCTGCTAAGTTCACCGTTTTGTCCGTGGGCATATATACACTGAAAACCAACACGGCCTTCTGGCCCAACACTATCTTAATTGCGCATAACCGAGGGTTATCACACTGCACTACCGTTTTGGAGAATAATATATTTGTATTCAATTACTGACATCTATAGCCACAAATATTGCAAAATTGAATTTAATAAGGAAAAAGCTTTAAACAAACAGGATAATTAAGAATAGCAATAATGGTTTTCAATGGTGGTGTTATGGATAAATCAATATAGCGATTCTTATGGAAACGAAAACAGCTTATTTAAAAATTATTACTGAGTTTTACCGTATGACTTTTTATGAATTATATTTTAAGCTTACTAGCTGGAGAAAGAATATTTTACATTAGCATAAAAAGGGTCAAGCTTGATAGACAGGAATCTGGTTCTTATTTTAGAATTCCTTAAGATTTACAACTCCGTCATACACTTCGCTTAGCCTTAACTGTTACGCAGCGAAAGCAACGGAAGTTCTCAGGAGGAACAAATTTTCCCCCTTTTTTGCAACACTTTTCATTTCATAGTGGTCTTAAATAGCATTAATTCCCCGATAAATGGGCGATCCAACAATAAAAGGGATTTTCAGTTCGAATTAGGAGTAGTGCATTTAAACCAAACATTAAAATCGCGTGTCACAGGGTTAACTGTTGAACCTATTCGAAACGAGTACATGAATTTGTAAGACTTTTTTTTTTGTATATTTGGTAGGTCTGAAAATAGGTCTTTAAATATTTTTACCCTTCCAAACCATTTTAAATGTTTTGTATAAAGAAGTGTCGCTTCATTCTCACATTTCACTTTCCATATCTTTTTATAATAATTCAATTTGTTCTCTTTTTAATGTTTTCTCTACCTTATAAACCACAGAGGAAGTTGCGCGACTTAGCTAGTATTAGTATCGATTTTATAATTTTCGAATGTAGTATTGTATTATTACGGAGGTATATGAGACTTGTTTTGTCTCACGAAATGAATCGGTGAGTGGGGAATTCCTTAGCAATACATATTTACGTTCTGGGACTTCATAACGAGCTACGCAACTCCCCTGGCATTGTCTCCTTGTCCCCCCTTTTATGTCCCCATAATTCCCCTTCCTTTTAGTAACCGAACAGGCTCGCTTTATTCACGTATTTATCTCAGCCCTTACTGTTCTTTTTCATATCGTTGTTATTAAGTCCCGTTGTTTGTGATCATTGTATAATTCGTTGCGGTACATATTTATGTTCACTAGTCACTGTGGAATATTTATTACTAGTAAATGGGCGTAAGTTTGGTTCTCAATATTAAGAGAATATGATTAAATTTGTTTTTCCATTTTCTTATTTGTTCTACACTCAGTCATAAATATCAAATAGTATAAGAAATAGAGATATGTGTTTGATTCTCGAGATTATAAAACAAATATAATACGACATTAAGATGTTCTTTATCTATCTCTACATTGAATTATAGATGGTGTTATTGGTGGGATTAAAAATAACTTGTTTCCATCTTAGATAAACATTTTTTGTTCCAGAACGCTTTGCCATGACTAATAAAGTGCTAAATAAAGTAGTTTTTCATGTTGTAAGAACGAGGTAAACTCTAAATATAGAGAGGTTTTCTCTCGTTCTGGGTAGAACCCTCAACAAATTCCTATTAGTACACACTATCCTGACTATATTATTATATTTATATCATTATATCGACCATTTTGGCAGTATCTGTGTATGTATATTAATAAAATTGAGTATAGTGGAAATATAAGTTTAATCAATTGGCACCAACACGAGTTTTCTTATTGAATATGAACGAATGGAAAATTAGTTATTAATGAATATTGTAAGAAAATACAGCCTAGTAATTGTTCGTTATTTTATTTGAACGTAATTTTTATTACTTGTGTAACACGTGAGGTTATTGTCTTCCGTTAGGACGCGGAGACTTTTGGCAAAAGGCGATGGCTGCCGATGAGAGGCGCTCGGGTAGAGTTATTTGCGGCAGTTTGACGAAGAGAGAAGAGGGGCAGTGGGGAGTTAAAATGGGATACGTAGCCAGACAAGGGGCTTGTCTATTGTTATCTGCTAAAGGTTAACTAGTAAAATACAAATTAATAGTAACTCTGAGTGTTTAAATTATCTTCGTTATAATACTTGTTTTAAAAATTTATAACAACATAAAGTCGATCCTAAGCGTATTTCACTTTCAGACAACAATAAGGCGGAAAACCCGTAATCAAATCTAACCGAAATAAGTACTATGTATTCAACTGTTCAGAAAAGATTTATGATTCAATGAAGCCCCATTCACACTTGCCAATTTAAAATCAAGTCGTACACACGATGCAATATTTTTTCCGACGTAATACCAATTTGACGATAAAAGCCCAAATGCGTCCTTTTAGCCGCTCATGTATTATTCAAATGATTCCCACTCGATTGCCCTTTATTTGTATGTACACGAGTACAATGAGTTCCGAATGGTAGCATTTTAATAAAACAAACGGATTTCATTCTATTCAAACGCATTTCAGGTAATTCAACATCAGTAAACTGATTCTAATTAAATATGTTTCATTAAACTATTTGCAACTTGTTTGTGTATGCAAACCATCATAATTGAAGTAGAATTTCCTCGATTAATTTATTTCTTATACGCTTGTCTATTAATGCGTCTGTGTTTATATAAATTTGTCTACATATGAATATTGCTGATAGTTTACCGCTTGAACGTGATCTCACCTGATGGTAAGTGATGATACAGTCTCAGAAGGAAGTGCGCTATACCTTATATGGTTTCTACAATGCATCGTACCGGAGCACAAATCTCTTTGTTTGGCGATACCTCATTGCTGGTAGGGTGGTAACTAGCCACGTCCGAAGCCTTCCACCAGCCTAGGCTCAGATAAATTAGAAAATACGATTTTTAAAATTCACCCTACAGGGGATCGTTGTTATAGTCGTAGTTGTGGTTCGCCTTAACACATTTATATCAAGCATTAATAAAATTCAATGAATCAATTTGAGATTCTCTTCTCTGAGAGGCTCTTCAGCCCCTAGGCAAGACTTGAAAAGTTGCGAAAATTGTCAGTATATTTGTACATGAAAGCTCACGTAAAAGGTTAAAATTTTCTATGTATGTAATGAGGTAATAAATTCGTCCTAGGTCATTTTTGCTGCAGTCCTTAAATAAATATAAGTAGCAAACTTAAATTATTTTCCATATACCAAAGTACTCGTAGGACATACACCACATCCTTTCAGACTCCTTTTAAAATAAGTATATCGCGTTCTGGTCGTCCATCGTTTGAATAAAAACAACCACAGTGAAATTTCACAGAGATTATTTATTACTTTCAAGTAAATTATTCATTAATTTTTTAATTAAATTAAATTAAATGACAATGACAATTTATTTGACGGCCTCGCTGGCGGAGTGGTGCGAGTATTCGCTTTGCTAGCGGAGATTCCGGGTTCGATCCCCGGTAGGACGACTTTAGGAAATTGCATTTTCCAATTTGTCTGAGTCTGGACTGCTGGAAGGCTTCGGCCGTAGCTAGTTACCACCCTACCAGCAAAAACGTACCGCCTAACAAAGAGATTTGTGTTCCGGTACGATGCTGTGTAGAAACCGTAAGGGGTATATCGTCTCTTAACAGATTAGCGCGGTTCCATCTTAGACTGTATCATCACTTACCATCAGGTGAGATCACAGTCAAGCGCTAATCTGTCTGCAATAAAAAAAAAACAAAAACAATAACCAATAATTTATGGGTGCAAGATGTGCACCGGACAGCACTTTGAGTAATAATGCCCGCCAGCCTAATGCAAGCCCTTTTATACTAATTTCTGCGAGTTGGGCTAGTTCGAATGTTGCTAGATGTTTGTTGGTAGCTCGCTGCATACCTTGTTACCAACAATAAAAAACGTTGCCGCCGTCAAGTACAACTATCAACTAATTCTTTTTGAAAGTCAACAAAATTTTACTGGGTAACAATATTATTCAAATGTTCGTAGCCACACTGAACAGTGTATCGGGTAGAATAACAGAAACATCGTAAAAATCTACGTATATCGAGCAAAGCATTCCTGAAACGGCCGTCCTCCGGGACCATCTCGATGCAAATCCTTTGCTAAAGCTCTCTTCAATGACCGTATATTTGAATTTTTCACTGCACACCTTGGACTTTCTATTTAACGGTAACGGATAAACAGAATATATTCCTTTTGATATGTTTTAGAAGATTTATTTTAAGTACTATGACTAGACTGATACACATATTGAGTATGCTATATAAATCTAATTATCTTTACGTGTCGCGTGACGTATTCCTGCCCAAACTTATTAAAATTTGTTGAATATTGTCAACTAAATTAAGTTGTAAATACTGCCAACCGATTGATCTACAATCATTAATTAATCCTCCAGGGGTCGGATAGTTTTATGCCGCGGTGGATTCAAGACATTTGATTCTATAAAAAAAAAACGTATTTACACATATTTCCATGAGATCGGGAACTACGCAATCAGTAATACTTTAATTTTGACATCAAGTGTATCTTATATAACTACATGATAAATAGTTAAGCAAATTTTTGTATATAAGAAATAAGATAGCAACAAGGAATGACGAGGACTATAAAGTTATCCAAAAAATAATATTTTAAAAATACTTTTATTATTTTAAAGATTTTAAATGTTGCCCAAACTGAAATAGTCATTTTTAAGGCGATCCAAGGTCCGGAGGTGGTTTTGCTGGTATCTTTGAATGGAATATCAGTTCGCGTTGTTAAGAGTTTCAAATACCTAGGTCACATATTGACTGAAGACCTAAAGGATAATAGCGACATGATGAGGGAGCGCAGGGCTTTACAGGTGCGAAGTAACATGATAATACGCAGATTTGCACGTTGTGCGGATGACGTAAAGATTACCTTGTTAAAAGCATTTTGTCAGTCGTTCTACATGAACCCATTATGGACAAGGTATACAGCACGATCTTATAATGCGTTGAGAATCCAGTACAACAATGCTTTTCGGTTTTTGATGAAACTACCATGATTCTGCAGTGCTAAAACGATGTTCGCAACAGCGGGAGTCTCTGATTTCTTCGCTATACCCAGATCGCGACCTGCATCTTACTGGGAACGGCTTCGTCATAGTAGGAATGCAATATTAACCCTTATAAGAGAAGATTTCAGAAATCCCTTCACGAGATACTGGTCTACCCTGCATCAGACACGAACTAATAATATAAATGTGTTTAATTTTTCATTTAGTTTAAATTTTATTAGTATTTTTTGATTTCATTTTAAGTTAATTTTAATCTTTAATTTTATTACATTTTTAAAACGTTTAATATGGGTTTTTAGCCTGAAATCAACGTTATTATTATTATTTAAATTAAAAAGTGTGGACAGCGCAATAATTTATTAATATAGTTTCGAAATTTTTTTTAAATGAGTTGCTATTCCACTAGGGGCAACTAGAACATTTGCGAATCGAATTTGAAAAGTTAATAAAAGTGCCAAAAACAGTCTAATCATATTATTCATACCGGTATTAATGCTTATCGTAGGATAAGGCTTAATACCGGTATGAATAATATAGGGATTAATGATATTATATTAAAGATCGTTTCAACACATGCAAAACACTCATCAAATCATGACAATCGGACTTGCCATTCAAAAGATATGAGTGATTTTAAAATGTCAATCTAAAGAAAGTCAGTAGAACACCGGAGTGTCAAATGTTGTGTATAGGGAAGTTCTGAGACAATAAACTAATACAAATAAGTCGCTTCTTTAATATTATTGTAGTAATTATTATCTTTAATTTTCCAGTTTGAATTTAATTTTTAACAATTGATAATAATTAAGGTAAAAATTTGTGGAGCGCTTTAAAAAATGACATCAGTAACCTGTAGAGTATTGTTAAATTTACTAATGCTGGACTTTCTACGTAAATGATGATACGAATTTAAAAATGTTTTAGTTAGACATATATTCGTGGTAAAGTAAAATAAAAATAAATCTCTATATTGATCAGATTATGAATGTGAGTGTGTATTTAATAATCTCAGGTAATGAAAAACTAAGTGAGATAAAACTTATGTTAACAAAAATAAATCTATAGTCCAACTTAATAGACTTTCAACTGCCACGAGGTCGGTATCTACGCGAATGAAATCGCGGAGAATTGCTAGTTTATTAATATAACTATCCAAAGGCGCGTGCAATGACGCACAACATAGATATAATTTTGACTTCGCACGAGCAAAGTTTTCGAGTTTACCCGGAACAGATGTATGTACATACATAATTAATCTCACAGCTGAATATCGGGCGCGCTGGCCATTTATTGCACGCACCTAGTTATATACGAAATAGGAGAGGAAATGGTTCATTAATATACATCGTTTGGAAATTCACGTCCTGTTCGCAATGTATCGCAATACTGATATGCGCCTGGAAGTCATGATTACTCGGCCAGTCAAATAACTAACACACGTACGCTTATATCCAATCATAATTTTTATACTTTACTACTCGTCTTATATACGAAGCAGTATAATTTAAACACATACTGAATCTAAATAAACTTTTTATTTGCACAGTCTGACAAAAATGTAGCTTTATAGTAAACTCATAGGGCCACTTTTAATTTTGTATTTTCGAAGTGTGTAGTTGCTGTTAGCCTTACTGGATTTTACAACGTAACCGAGGCGGTGGCAAACGAAGAAACTCCGCCGAGAGGTGGACACGTAATAGGGCCCTGCTGCGTGGGGGAAACGGTGCTCTAATGGCGCCTCCAGTGAGGATCGGACCTAGGCTTAGAGCAACGTTTGCTGCTGCTGAAATGAGTAAATGACAAATGCTTAGTCTTGACGCCCATGGATCTGCGACTGGGGGCCGAGGACCTCGTCTTCACCGGCGAAGATGGTTATCTGGGCAATTAAGGACGTGTTTGGGCTTCTCTTCCTAGGCGGGATGTTGAGTCTAATCATAAGAGGCGGCATTTCTAATGAGAGTGTTGGAGTGATTGATGTGACTATTAAACGTTGCGAGGTCGAGATCTCTGTGCAGATCGACGTTGCGCATAAACCCGCGGGTGCCCGTGGCTATGCGCATGGATTTGTTCTGCAGCGTCTGGAGTCGAATCAGCCGGCGTGCAGGAACGTGAGCGAACACTAACTACGCTCGCATAAGAGAATATGGGGCGGATGCAAGTTATGTAGTGTCACCTTATGGCGCAGTGACAATTTACTCTTTTTGCAGATCATAGGATAAAGACGACCTAGCAAAAGGCTGCACTGCCACGGATGTGTTCAATGAAGTGCATCCATTTAGGGTGGCTCCTACATATTTGGCTTTCTGTCGCTAAGGGATCGGAGAATAAACTTTTGAAAAGCGCACACCTCCCTTTATACTCTCCTCCCCTCTTTCCTCTCCTCGCCACGCCTCAACTCTGGGCAGAGTCCTCTCCAATACAACCAATACCACTACACCAGTGCCTCTCAGTAAACTTTTGTGTTACATTTACTTTAGTGACCCCCCATGGACTCTTCTTAAGATCCTTTGGTATATTGTTGTTAAAAAAAATTAAATACATTGCAATTTATAACAAAACTTAAAGGACTCAGATAATATTCCTTATGCGAAGAACTTTGTTACAATGTTATACTGGTTAGGTTCTACTACGATTCGTTTTAGCAAGAATAAAAAAACTTCTTTATCATAAAACAGTAATAAGGAAAAGTTTAACGTGTCTGAATCAGTGACATGAATTTTTATGAAATTTTGCAAGAAAATTGTAGAATAAGTGGTAATTTTTCGGAGGATCCATTATGTAAACGTTATGGATTAAAGTAAATAGTTAACTAGTGGCCAATAATAGAATATTTAAAAATTCGTTATAATAGGTTTTCAAGTGATGTATTCATAACGTAATTTACTTATAATAATATTTCGCATTAGCTTTTAAGATCAGTTTAGAAAAAATCGTTACATGGCGAATTGCATGATTTTGGAGCATATTACGTTAAGTTTACATTGTATTGTGCTTTTTGGTTAAGTTAAAAATCGTAAAAAAAAGGTGCACATCCCGGGATTTTTGTGTAGATCATATGTGTAGCGTGTGAAACCGCAGTGGAGCAAGACGGTGGGTTTGTTTTATGAAATCTCTTTCTTATAAGGGAGGCCTGTGCCCAGACATTGCAGACTTTGTGCCTGCTGTAAATCCTTTGATACTTGAAAAGCGACAAAAATCATGTTAAGTATTGTAGTATATGTGTATATTTTCGATCATTAATATAATAAAATCCTTTTTTAAACTTCTATACTTCAAATACATTATTTTGAACTTGTAGTGGGTGTTTGATGTCAAAACAGTTTCTTCAAACGTTATTTTACGAAAACTTGATCAGTGCCATCTATTGAAAGTTCGCACAGCCATGTTAAAGGTTTCTATGTTACAAGTTTAAGAAGTTTCTGAGTGATGGCGAAAGAACAGGCTTTATTTTTTGATATTATTTGTTTATTATCCCACTTATTCGTGGTCTATAACGTAGTCTATTTAGGAGTAAATACTACGGCATGCATGTTACAGCTTTCTAATATATACAATGTAAGTACGGTTAACCACAGATTCGTTTATTAGATCCTTTGTCGTGCCTTTGAAAGTTGGCTTTGTGTAAAGTGAAAGCAGTTTTTATGTTTTGGTCGCCTCGTCGCTCTTGCTCCCAGTGAAAGTGGGACTGGTTATATTTTTGTTTCGCTAAACTGCATGCTTTTACAATTTAGATATTGTGTAACTATTACGTTATAATCAGCATAACACGATCATCTCGATATATACAACTAAACCAAGTAAAATATAATGCATAATACGTATATTTCTACGCTATCTAGCACGAACTTAATGATATGTGTCATAAATTGACTACATATAACAAATCTTGATGTGTCCCTTCAAATACCTATACTACATTTAGATATAGTGAAATAATCTATACGCTGAAAATAGTCATTTGAGGAACACTTTGCTATCGAACTCTTTAGCTAAATAAAATTCCAATATGAGCTTTCAATAGATGGCGGCTGTATAATCTTGCGCGATATTCAAGCACTCATCAAATTAAAAAAAAAAGGAATCTTTTATATTTTGAAGCATTTTATTGAAGATTGAAAACTTAAACACGCTGCTATTGGGAATCCACAACATGGTACATAATCTATGATCCTTACACTCTGTGGAAAATCATAGCCATTGCATCTCGAAATTTACACAATCAAGATCGAAATTTTTATTAATTCGTCCAATCAGCGCTTATTTCTAACTTCTGAAAACTGAGAAGACAAACAATAGTAATATAAATTTACAGTAGGCATTGAAAAAAAATTTAGGTTTGGTTAAGAATCAAAAAAAAAAGTGCAAAATTACGGGAAACAAATTATAAAATATAACTGTGAACTTTTTGTTATAAAAGTTTCCGAAATCAAATTTTAATAAAAGTGACTGTAGCGCCGACGGTAAATATTAATTGTAGAAGTTCGTCCACAAATTGTAGGGGACACTTATCCTTTGTATTATTCATCAAAAGTTCTCTTAGTTGGGTCTAAAGAGATACGACCCGCTCGAGCATTAACAACAAAGGACACTACTTAATAGATTTGAAGAGAGATATAAAACACATTTGTATGTACATACCGACGGCCCTACGTATAAATAGTCAAGTATAAAACCCCAATTAAAACAGTGTTTCAAAGATAAATAATTTATTACTGTAGTATCTTTTGTATTAATTTGTTTATTCCAGCAGTGTGGTTAAATAGCTATATAATTAAAAAAGTTCAAAGTGCGTGCGTACAAATTACTCATTTCAGAAGTGAAACAAATTTTTAAGTTGTGGTTATGTTACAACAAATCTTATACTATATAATTCCGAGACTTAGAGGGAGGGAAGATATGTCAGGAATTAATGAATTTAATTGTCGAAAATTATAACAAATACTTTTGTTTATTGACAATATTAGAAGTTATTAATTGAATTTTGTTTTTAAATTTAAAATTTAGAAAAGAAAATTTATGAAATATTTATATTTTATGAAAAATAGTGTATTAAATTGTTAAAAGAAGAGTGGGAAATTAAAATGCCACAAATTATTTGTAAAATTTAAAAGTACCTTCAAACTAATTAGCATAAAAATATAAAATACGAAATAGCGTTGCACATCTTCGTAACGCTAATCACACGTTTCAGCCGTAAAAGTTTTACACATTATGCGCCATTATATTATCTCCTATAAATGGGTTGATATAATCATCTAAATTACAAGAATTTAAAAATATCCCATATACAAATTGAAGTGTAGCCAATCTAAACGATTTCACAATTTGTATATACGAGTATTTATTACTTACATATGTTATTCGGATCTCCGGTCAGAAGGACCATTATTTTAAGCTTTATTATAAGATTAAGTGTAGAGAAATTATTGGTATCTAAAATTTATATTAAACTAACTATCAGCAGCATAGTTTCCGATTCTGTGGGATTATGAGAAAATTCGTTTTTATGAGTGCAAATGAAGTCAATGTGTTAAATTTCAACTCAGGCGACAGTTTCGGAGATTTCATGATGGGTTATTGAGTAAACTCTTTTCGCTTTCATACATATAGTAGCAGTGCCCGGCAGCGTAACCCTCTTAATTATCGACCACTTGTAAATATAAGGAAATTCTTTATTTATCGGATCTAATTGTCAACCTAATCATTTTTGAATGCACAAAAAATCAATACAATCGATTCAGTCGTTTAGGAATAAAATTGGAGTGTCTGTTTGTAATTTCAAAATAACAGCTTTTTAGTTAATGCATATGAAGGCATATGTAATCTTTGAGTCGGCTGGACCGAATTTGACTTACTAAGGGTGTTTTTTTAAGACAGTGACAACTATTACATACATAAAACCAGTCGTATAAACTTTGAAATTGTCGCCATCAATGAAATGAAAAGCTTATGAAATTGTTTTTGCTTTTATTTAATATTGTGTGTTAGAATTTAAAGAAAATCGAAACATCGATTCTATTTACGTATAAATATAACATAAACGTGTTAAAACAAGAAATAACCAACTGTTAAAAGATCATTTATAAAACGACGACAAATTTCCTTCAGGGTCGGCCTCTGGGGCCTTAACATTCGTTCCTTAATTAACCCTACACGGACGGTCCCTTAAATTAGAAGAAATGGCGCGAGATAACTCTTCGGTTCATTTGTCTTTATCCCGCGGAGCACGAGTCGCGGGAGTTAGAATAAAATTAATTTTCTTTAAGGATAATTCAAAGGGAAGATTAGAATTCGGTTGATAACTTACCAACATTACGGCAATAACTTATGAACATTACTATAATCACTTATCAACTTTACCACGAGGATTTGAACAGCACAAATCTATTTTTTAAAGGACTGCCTTATCTATTTCTAGATATTTTAATTAGTATTTCAAATTTATATTAAACTGAATATAAAAGGTGGTGTCCCTCGCACTATTTTCGACCCCGTAGGAATATGAAGAAATGAATACTTAGTGGAGAATTGTGAAATTCTATTAAAACACTTTATTAAATTTCAAGGCAATCGCAAATAGTTTTGAAGATTAGTTACCGAGTAGTGAGCGAGTCAGTTTACTAAATGGTCTAAATCTATCTCCGTATGTATTACTTTTTCAAAGAAACCGATTTAGGGTATATTTTTGTATGTTAAAAATAGTATAACTTATATTTTTTATTACTGGCTAATTAAAGATTGACTGTGTTGTTATTCGAACGTCAGTGAAGGAAGAAGAATGGTACAGTCTAAGATGGTAGCGCGCTGACGTAGTGAGAAGTAATTTATCTTTCATAAATAAAATACAATTTGATAAATTTACCCTGGACATAGAATTAGGACCTCTACTAGTATTTGCTTACGCCACTGATGCCGTCAGTTTACTGGTTGAAATGTTTTCCTGTCTGACCATTTAAGTAGATATATGAAAAGTTGAATGTAGATTAAAAAAGTAAGTACACGTGTATGCTACCCACGTAGTTGCCCGTGTCTGATTCATAATATAGCGGAATATTAAAATCTCGGCGTATAAACGTGAGATTGTAGCGGATCTTAAGAATGGAAGTAGGTCAAGGGCAAGTTATTTTAGGAACGCTTTAATTCCTTGTAACTGAAAGACGTTGGAGCCACATGCTATTTCAGAGGAAGTTTTATGAAAATTATATTATATTCGAAAGTATATATAGTGCACATAGACAGAATGAGCTTACTAAATATTCGTTAGAGGAAGTAATTTGTTACAGTAAAAGTTTTTTATTGATAGGTCCAACCTATGACTATATGTAAAGCGGCAAGGTTCCCACAGGTCCCCTTCGCTTCTTTCATTTTCATTAAACCTTTCATAAAACTTCGTCGGTTTAGAGTGCTCTTGACCTGGCCCTCATTTAAAATGTCCTGGATTTGATCTAGCAACGTTCGCCTTGGTCTTCCCCTTCCAACTTTCCCATTCACTCATGACTCATAAATCCTTTTTGTCAGTCACCTTTCATTCATTCTTTCTACGTGCCCAAACCATCTAAGCATACCTTTTTCAATTTTAATCTCTACCTACACCTTCTTTTATACCACGACGTTCTCTTATCACACTATTTCTTACTTTACCACTTAGTTTCAATCCACTCATTTATTCATGAATAGGTGAAATAACAATGGTGACGCAACAAATCCCTGTCGAACACCTATTTCGAGTTTTTTGCAATCTGTGCAATAAAGGGTATAAATAAATACTGCCTTTGGAATTTAATAACGTGCTAATAATTTCCTACGGTTACCCCATTCTCTTTAAGTTATCCACTAACAATTTCTATTTATTTTCTAAAAGTGAAATATAGGGTCCATTAGCGTAGCGGTCACGCGGTGTGCAATTAATGTTAACTTGTTTACACTCGTTACAGCAACAAGGCAATATTGACGGTACATTTAATTAATATGCAACGCAACGCCTCCGGGGTGCGCCCGGTTTATAATTACCAAGGAAACCATCAAAGAAAGGGCCTATTAACTGATGTATTGGCGAAATGTGTACTTTAATGGAGCGAACGGTTTTACGAATGAATAGTTATATTTATAATAAACTTCTATATAGAGATTTAATTTGTATCTATATATCAGAATATAACCAGAAATTGGAAAAGTTTATTTGTGTGGACTCTAGCAATTTTTTATTTTTAGTGTCAGAAAAAAGGTGTTTTTTTCATATTCCCATTTTTGGTTCACTCATATATATATATATATATATGTCGGAGGGCAGATATCTTTGGAACGCTGGCGCCATCTATCGGCGTCGACAGAGTCAATGGTGGCAGTCCGGCGGGAGTCACTCGACAGTTGTCGAGTAGCGCTCGATCGGAACAGTCAACTGTTGAAACTGTCGCGTTCCTAGCTATTAGTGTTAATGAGTTTGTGTAAATTGATATCGGGAACATTAAGTGATTGAACATTATAAACCGAGTTAATTAATACAGTGTTTGATTGCACCAACAATACCCATGAACGCCCACAGAATAAGAAATTAAATAATGGATCTAATTAATAACGATGTCGGCGGAGAACCCTACGCCCCTGTGTTTTATGTTTCTCCGTTCTCTCTTATTCTCCGACAT
>JACTOM010000931.1:193932-299995 GCA_015832385.1 Elymnias hypermnestra | reverse complement strand
TTATATATATATATATATATATATATATATATATATATATATATATGTTCAATCTTTAAAAATAAATAGAAGGGGGGTGTCTGTTTGTTATTTCACATAATAACTTTTTACTATATACATGTGAAGCTTTCACTTTAAGGGACATTTCATTGAAACAGCTCAAGCATTTTTGACGTGACTTTCACTGCCAATTAGCTGATGTTATAAAGAGTAACTTAGGATATTATATTCAATAAAAAAAATGCAATAGTACTCGCTCGCGGCTTACACGCATGTCGTCGAATAGATGGCACTGTCACATTATACTACTAACAAATGTATACCTATACATTTGTTAGTAGTATAATGTATTAATGACGATGTAAATTATTGTATGTATAAATTGGCGCAGGGACTCCTCGCCATAAAACTAGAACTATAGAACCAGTATGCGATACTATAACAGTACCAGTTTAACGATATAAATCAATAGCTTTACCTTACTGTCAGAAAATACTGCTAAAAAGTATTCCTCATGCAATATTTTGTGTTAGTAACAATCCCACTTGAAGCGTCTTGGTGAAAGTTCTACAATACCATAAATCATTGCTCAATGAGAGTAGGTGGAACTCTCGCGGACAGTTACACGAACGGTTCACGAAATCCATGAAAACTTTTTTAATTTCAAACGAAACGGTACCAAAATAAACTTGCGTAGTTCTGTTTTATTAAAATTTCAGTTAAGATCTTACAAACTTTTCATAACGACTATGACGAAACCAAAGAAGCTGAACTTAAGATGGTTTATTGTAATAGCGTAAAAACTTTATCACCTGGATGTATGTGGAAGAACGCAGAACTCTAGCACAAATTACTATATTGCTAAAACGGGGTTTCCTATTAGAATTTCAATTGTTACAATGTACGAATAATGTAATTAGCAGCCTATATGTAATTAGCAGCCTATTTACGTCCCTTTGCTATGCGGATGCATACGGTAGTGTAACATTTTAACTTTATTATGCCAATGACAAAGATCGACTGCTAGGTAATTAAGCATGACTGTAAAATGAAGTGATATAATAATTAATTTTATAAAAAAGCTTACTTTAAAAAAAAGTAAGCTTTTTTATAAACAAAGTAAAGGTAATTTACAGCCTTTTAACGTTCCAAACACTATTTATATTTTAATGGTAAAAAGATTGCATTTACCACCGTTATTCACGAGATCAGCAAACGTCGGCTATTCTGGCTATTACTATTGTAATCAGGCGGTTGTTCGTAAAGTAGCAAATTACGACAGAAAAGTTGTCTCATTTACAGGGAGGGAAGGGATTTCTTAAAACAGACATTATCAAATTTTTATTTAAGCAGAATCAACTTGACTATCAACTCTTCCCTAGCGAATAACTAATATTCATACTTAACAACAGACCTGTGAGATGAAGACAATGTTAACATAAGTATACACTGATTTTTATACTACAATAGATTCCAAAATAAGGTGACACGTAATATTTTTATGTAAGAATAGTATATATGAGACAAGATAAGAAGGGTTGAGGGATAACAGGGCGATAAAGGAGTTAACTTTGTTAAGGAAATGTTGCACAGTATATACGGTCTGCGTTTAAGCTAAAGTTTTCTCGACTTTATCCGCGACGTAATTACTTTTATGGCGCTAACCGTGAGTTTTCTACTGCGAGATGGAGATATAAAACGGTCAGTTACCTGTAGACATGTCTCAATTCACTACACGATATTACAGCATTCTTCACTATAATATTAGCTTTAGCAGATTTAATTAAAACTGTTTTTCTTTAGTGGTACTTTTCACAGAATAAAATGAAATATGTTATATTTTGTACTAATTAATGACATACTATAAATTTTCACAATCGGTGAAAGTTTTATTGAAAAGTTGTTTATAAAACGATTAGAGTACAAAAAATATTATACTTACTAGCCGACTCAAGTTTGTCTGCGCTACAATTCAATGTGAGATTCAAAGCATGACGCTATCAATTAGTTACTTATGTTACTTCGACTATAGTACTATAGTCGACAGCAAAACTCATATTTAACGATTTCTAACTTTAAAAAATTATAACCTTTTTGTTTTTACAAATTTGACGGCCTCACTAGCGCCATGGTGCGAGTACACATTTTGCTAGCAAAGTTCCCTGCTTCGATCCCCGGTAGCACGAATTTAGAAATTGTATTTTCTTATTTCTCTGAGTCAGGACTGGTGGGAGGCTTCGGCCGCGGCTTGTTACCACGCTACCAGCAAAGACGTACTGCCAAATAAAGTGATTTGTGTTGCGATACGATGATGTTTAGAAACCATAAGAGATATATCGCCTCTTCGCAGATTAGCGCGCTTCCATCTTAGACTGTATCTTCAATTACCATCAGGTGAGATCAAAGTCAACCGTTAACCTGTAAGCAATAAAAAAATACGGCCACCTTATCCTATGTCCTAATTCGAAACAAATCCAATAAAATGAAGACAGGAGATTCTTATATACCTATTTTATCTATATAGATTATATTCAGGACTATATTGATAGGTCAAAATAAAGGAAAATCCTGTGTAATATTTACAAAAGTCCGAACGTAAGAGTATTAAATTACTGTAGTACTCTTAATTTCTTTTTAGTCGCTAGAAAATGCAATAACCCCGACGGACGACCCGTCAATGTGGGTCTAAACGATGGAGGGGACTTCGCAATACTCACTAAAACCAAGAGAACCCCCTTGAGCGAAGTACTAGGGATGAACTACGCATTTCCCCCTGGTATTGCGGACGAGTCCGACTGTGGAGTCAGTAAGAGCGAGCAACCACTGCAATCATCCTCTCTATTACAACCTTAATTACATTCGAACTTATTACGTCCTAAAAACGATAGCGCATTCGTTTACTCTGTGAGGAATATTGCAACAATATGAAAACCATAAAAAGTAAAGTGCTGTTAAAATTTTATCGCCTTTATTATGACATAGTTATAGCCAGGCAACTTTAAAATTCAATTAATCCTGTCGCCAAGTGTAAAAACACGTAGTTGAAATTGCATTGTTTGTTACGGGATCACATGATGACGATTTATACCCGTATGTATTTAACGAATACGGTTTGTTTGCCAGTGTTTTGTAACACAATCCTGTTACAAAACACTGGCCAACAAACCTTACTGTTTACGTAGTAGAGTCCAAGTGAAACACGTTATGTTGTGTTATTTTATATTAATACTAGCCGACCCCAACGGTATCAACCTATTAAGTAGCAGCCAATTAACGTCCCACTGCTGGGCACAGGCCTCCTCACTGCTCCATTGCGAGTAGGCAGGCATAGTTAACAAGTCTGCGAGGCACGTTGATGGATCACACCGCCAACTTCCCAACTTCAGGCCTTTATTGAGAAAATCTTAATAAAATACTTAATATCCATTTTTGAATTGGACTCGAAACCAGAATCTCAGATCTGTGGCCGAAAATGCTAATCACTAAGCCAATTAGGCAGTAAAGAACATAGGTAGAAACTTTTTGTTCTTCTTTAATACAAAAGTAGCCTATTAATCACCTACTGCTAGGCACATGTCTCCTTTCGCATAGAAGAGAGGGTACTAGAATATAAACCCACTATGCTGGTCCACTGATTGTATACCTTAACACAAGTGCACTCTCTATTTATTCACTCAGAGAGATGGGCCGCAAGATCGAAGGCTTAACGTGCTCTCCAAGACACAGGGGTGGAGCCTTTTACCAACTTCCCAACAAAGGGCAAATATTAGGAATTTCTTATAAAAAAAGGGACACTTGGGACTCGGACCCAGGACCTTTAATCCGTAGCCCAAGGAAGCTGACCATTAGACCAATGAGGCTGTCTCGAGTAATATGTAAATATAATGCGCAATAATTGCTTTTACTTATATTCGTATTTCTCAAACCAGTCTCATTTGGAAGGCAATAAATTAAACTCTTTTATCGCAACACAACTATGTACGGAGTTTTGAGACGGTCACAACGTATGGATTTCTCCATAATAGCACGGGGTCCGGTACTATCCGTGGACACTTTGGGATTCGTCGTCGTCGTCGCTTGAACCGATGGACGTCCACTGCTGGACATAGGTTTCACGTAATTATCTCCACAAGGCCCGATCTTGCGCCGCCTGGCTCCAGCGGCTACCGGCGACCCACTTTATGTCGTCGGTCCACCTTGTGGGGGGTCTCCCTACACTTCGCCGCCCGGTACTCCATCACCTTCCGGTCCCAACGTCCATCGGTACGTCGGACTATATCGGTCGGACTTTGATTCTGCTACGGATCTCCTCATTTCTGATTTGATCACGTCGAGAAACTCCGAGCATAGCTCTCTCCATGGCACGCTGAGTAATTAGGGCCCACAGTCAGCGACCACGTTTTGGAGCCATCACTGGCAACATACACTGTTCGAAGAGATTCGTCTTCAGGTTCTGAGAAATATTGGACGAAAGGATCTCCCGCAGTTTCCCGAACGCCGCCCAACCGAGTTAGATTCAGCGATTGACCTCCTTCTCGAAATTGGACCTACCTAGCTGGACTATGTCCCGGGTATGTATACTCGTCAACAATTTCGAGTGTTGAGCTCTCAACGATGACTGGGCGGAGCGGAACATAGATATTCGATATACTTTCGTCTTATCCATGGTCATTTTTAGTCCCACTTTTTGAGAAGCTCTGCTGAGGTCATCGAGCATGGCATTGACATCTTGCAGAGTTCAGTGGAATGTTCGATGACCGTGGGATAAGTGAATTACAAATAAGTATAAAACGAGTAAAATGAAACGATTTATTCGACTGTTTTTCTCCGCACCTAAACACCAGCATACAATTCAATTTGTTCCAAATGTCATTACGCGCATACGGGCTTAATGCATCGCAAGCCTCTTTCGTAGCAGAGACAGACATCGGACGCACGATTTAATATGTAGGGCAGTATCAAATAGGATTATTTCTACTTACCTAGTTTAGTTATGTAATACGTCTGCTTCTTAACTTCGTTATTCTTCTTTTAGTATTAGAACAGCCTATTTGTTCGCGATCTAACACAAGGTTCTTTAAGTTATTACGTAGATAGAAACATTTAAACTTAATACTTGAGAATATTGTATTAGCATCATTAATTACGAGTTTAAAAATGTATTCTTGAGTAGATGAAAAAAAACCAATCCGTCACGGTTCGCCTAGCGGATGTAAACATCGAAATTTTTAAGTAAGACGCAGATTATTAGTAAATAAAACATTGTGTATACTGACGGATCACCGAACGCCGAAACGTGGCGACGCTTCGTCAGGATATGCGTCGGTCTCACGCACCGCTTTTTTTTAAACGATTGAACATTTTTAGAAGACATTGATTCGAGCATCACCTGTTTGTGATTTTGTGTTTCAATACTGGTTTTTTCAACTAATGTATTTTTTATGGAACAATCTTTTCATTTAACTGTACTAATAAGATGAAGCGTAATTAATGCTAATAAAACGTATTATAATATGTTGTTTTTAAATCAGAATAGTTTTTTTTTTGTAAGACCATCTGTCTTCGTTTTCGGGAGCGGTCTCCCAGTACCCGGTATAGGTATAGTATGAACAAATAGTAAGAATTGAGGATAGTTATTGTAACATTGACATCTAACGACGCTTAAAATTACAATATTAATTTTTTTACTTTAAGACCAAAACTGGCACTTCTGTACCTTAAAAATATATATTTTTGGAGTATTTTGCTGCATCGGTGACTGCTTAAGAAAGATACAAAATCAGGGCTACTTAAATGTTCCCAATATTCTACCAGATTAAGTTAGGTATAATAAAATCGAAAATAATACTACTCGTGCTGGAACAGTTCTAGAATAATATGAGTAAAATTTCACAAGATCAGTTGGAACATATCATTCCCAACTTGGTATTTATAATGCATAGTAACGCAGAGTAAGATCTTGAAATAAAAATGTCATACGCAAACAGTTTTACGACTCGAAACTTAAACCCCATAAAATGGTATCATAAAATGTGAATTCGCAAAATAAAGACGCAATAGTGAAACATCTCTGTATATATCTGAATTCAAAATTACAGAACAAAAATTTCTTAAGGATGTCAATTTGATGATTATTTCAAAGTGATGTGTTTGCGTTCTTAACATCAATGCCGTAAAGCAAAAACGTATTAACCCGCATATCCAAAATTGTTCATCCGAAGAGAAACACTTTGCAAAAAAACAAAAAAATAAAATTAACTTCCGTATTTATCTTTCGTATTTCGTACTTCTTTATATATATATATACACACATTGCTTGTGTATGGACGCTGCAACGTGGGACACTAAAGTGATGATGAGATATTGATAAAAAAGAAAAAATATTTGGCAAACTAGTTTTCAAGTGTTGATTATATTTATACAAACTTTAGGTTTTGCGACCTTTAATTTAATTGTCAATAAAATATTAAAAGTGTTGAAAATGAAAACAAATAATTTATTGAAATCTCAAATACCGAATTGTATATAAAATTCCACGTGTTGTTTTTGTCAATATTAGAAATTATTAATGAAATTTTGTTTGTGAATTTAAAATTTAGAAAACAGAATTTATGAAATATTTATATTTTATGAAAAATAGTATATTAAATCATTAAATGGCGAGTGGGATATTAAAATGCCACATCTTATTTGTCAATATTAAAACTACCCAACCTTTTTATTTACAGTCATTTGAGATTTCAATAAATTATTTGTATTAATTTTCAACGCTTTTATTGACAATTAAATTCCTTTTTCCCTCCCTCTAACTATCGGAAATCAAAAGTTTTAGTATCCACGCACTTTTTCCTACATTACCTGCTTTAGACAAAAATAATTTTGTTAAATAAATTATAGAGAACAAAAAAATGTGAACAGTATTTCGTATAAAAGCTCTGTGTAAGTGTAAATGCAAATTCCCAGGAAGGTACATGTTACGGCAGTTGTGGGAACCCTTGCTTCGAGATATACGAGCGGTACACGGGCTATACGTATGTTAATAGAGAAACTCCCGAAGTTACGGCACCAAGATTTGCATACAAATGATCGCTTGCATCGCAATACATCCTACGTCTATTTATCTCCCACGTGGCTCTTCTGCAACTTCGCTACTGTTTTGACTGTATTAAACTAAATCTCATACACAATCTTAGTTATGTATATCGCATCAAGTTTTAAGCTGATCAAGCTCTGTACGTCCTAACCTATATGCTTTGTAATCCCAGATTTGTCTCTTGCTGTGTATTTTTAGTAAATTTTGCTTGATCTATAAGTTAATCGGAATTGCAAGGAATAACTTTCATTTTCCCAATGTCAACGCCTAAAATACAAATATCCAAACAATTAATGATTGTTATTTGAGATCATACAAAGAATAAAAAAAAATTATTAAAACACATCGTTGCGACTATTTATTCAAGCAAACACAACAAAATAAACAAATTGTAAAGGAATATTGTAGAACGAATATTTGCATTTTACAAATAAATTTACTCAGTACGAACTATCCAATTTGAAAACAAAAACAATATAATATTTCCATGTAAAAATTTTAAACACAAATATTTATAAATCTCCGGCTATGTGACAACGTTGGGGCACGTCGGGGAACAAAACCAAATGAAAATACACGTTTAATTTAAATAAATGAGCAAAATAAATTACTCTAATGGTAATTAATTATGATTGCGAATGTCGCAAGTTCTGTAAGTAAAGCAAAACAAATTTTCGTAAAATATTTTCCCTCGGAATCACATAATTGCGGAGTGTAATGACTAAGCTGGCATCTGCGAGACAGCATGACATTTGAACACGCAACTTTTGCTATAATACAAGTAAGCTTCGTAATTTGATTACATCAGCTTTTATTAAATGTACACTTGGAGATTGGCGAGCACTCGAATTCGATTCCTGACAAGGTTTTTGATTCAAAAGTGCTGTAATATGCCTACTTGAATAAAGATATTTTGACTTGACTTGACTTGGTTAAATTTAGGAAATTGCATGTTTTTATTTGTCTAAGTCTAGACTGGGAGGCTTTGTCCATAGTTAGTTACTAGGATATCAGCAAAAATGTGCCATCATGCAAAACAAATGCTCTCAGGTACTTACTATTTGGAGCTTTGTATGGGTTGCACAGCATTTAAATCACAAGCTGTGGTTTAAATCCCGTGTAGACAATTATTTAATGAAACAATTATAATAATACTAGCCGAACCCGCGACTTCGTCAGCGTGAAATGTTTTTTGGACAGCTATTTCATTAATTTATGCAAATTGTTTTACAAATAAGGAACATGACTTCTACTCGACAAAAGGAGTATTCCTACCAAATTTCAAGTCTCTAAGCCTTACGGTTCCAGATATATCGTGATGAGTCAATAGTTATCAACTCCGCAACCCCGCTTGCGGGTGGAATTTCGCAAAATCCATTCTTAGCTAACCTTAAGTCGGCAAAAAGAATATTCATTCCTATCAAATTTCAAGTCTCTACACCTTATGGTTCCAGAGATATCGTGATGAGTCAATAGATACCTGGATATCACTTTTATATATATAGTTAAAATGTATAACACTGCTCTGGAGAAAGTTTTATTCCTTTCTTTCTAAATCACCCCTTACCAGGCTATCGACATTCCATCTTAGTCTGTATCATCAGTAAGCGCCACGTGAGGTTACAGTCAAGCGCTAACCTGTCAGCAATAAAAAAAATACTCTGTTCGTCCCGGGACACCTGGCAGATGTGAAACATCAAATTTTTTTAAGTAAGAGACAAGATACTTGTCCTGTAATATATAAAAATATCCTATACACTGGTATAGGAGAATCTGTTGTACCTTGGCACTATGTGTACCTGGAACAATAAGCTTTTTTTTAAATATTCCATCATTTTGCTTTTGCCTTTCGGTATATCACTTCTGTCCATTACAAAAATAGTAATTTATTTTTAAAGATATTGCTTTTCATATCAAAAGTTCTTTGTCTATTATATTGATTTTGTTGAGAAAGTGTTATTAAATTACTAATTAATAACAGTTTCTAAATTTGGGCGAATACAATGACTTGAGTGATGAGGAAACTAAATCGTTTCTTCCAATATCCATGTTCTTCATGCTAATCTTCGATGTTACCTAGGTACAACATGGTGTTGTAACGTGGCCTTGTTTTTTAAACGTCTTAAAAACGTGTAAGAATCAATTACACATTTCTAGGATTTTTGTGATAGGTATTTATATAATCGATCTTTCAAAATATGCAAATATGGTATATATACAGGATGTCAAATAAAAATATATATCTGAAATAGAGTCCCAGGTACAACAGGCTCCCCAATACTATAAGTAAGTGTGGCAAGTGTGAGAAAAAACCGAATGAGTTATAGATATTTCACATCAAATAGGAAAAACTCAATATTAATAATGCAATTGCTTGATTTGTTGTTCAAGCATTGTGTAATATAAAAGTTAGGAGTATTAACCAAGTTTATATAAAAAAATTTGCTAAATAATTTAAAAAATATCCTGATGTGAATTACTTTTGTTCCCCTCAAAGACATACAGTCAATTACAATCAGGCGGGAGTCATTTATCCAAATTGAGATTGATTTGATGATCGGAGAGACAATCGACAATTAGGCATTTCTTGTTAAACCATTCCTCAGATTATATGATTCATAGCTTTACTTACTAGTATTATTGATTACTAGATGTTTGTTTTCTGCGTAGTTTCCGATCCCTTGGTGACCTCGACATGAGATTATATTACAAAAAGAGCCACTTTGCTAAATTTCTAGTCAAGCACCAATAGGTTTGAAGTGTGTGAGTGGGTTAAGTGGTCTAAAGTCATCTTCGTATTATTGCCTTTCTAAGGAAACCTGATGGCTGGATTCAGTTTTAAACGTCATTAATACGAGTAGAAATACTTTTGTGCTTTATATACATATATAGATTTGGAAAAATGTCCTACTATTAACTAAACCTGCGTGGAATGTTTTTTTTTTGTAGCATTTTTATTAATTTAGGCAAATTGTTTTACAAATAAGAAACATACCCGCACTGCCCTTTGAGAGTGGAATTTCCTAAAATTTACTTTTGATAGATTCCATTATGTCAAAAACAATTTCTGACCAAGTTTGCATACCATAAAAGATATAGTTTGTAAATATGACGTTTGAATTTTGTATAAACGTGAAAATTTGAATTTTTTAATGAACACCCCCNTCCAGCAGTGGACGTCCATCGGTTGAAGCGACGACGAGCGACGATGTCTTTCTTGGTTCGAGAGATATCGGTACGAGTCTATAGATACCTGGATATCTCTTTTATGTATATAGATGTGTGTTATAATACTAACATTACTCATATACACGTAATATAACTATCACACCATAGTTGTTAAAAATTCGATTAAATTTTAAGCGAATTAAAATCATTATAATATTAAAGGTTTTAATTAACATATTCTAGGAGAAATGCTGTTTTGCGATGAAGCCGCATATTAATCTCGTAATGTTAGGTTTTATTTACGTTAGAAATATATAAGATATTTATATTTATTCTATTTTGAATAACAAACGAGACGATTTCTATGCAGACGACTCCATTAAATATATTGTGATCGTAAAAGTAAATATGGGACATTCAAGTAAATGGATGTCTATCTCTTTAACAAGTAACAGTTCGTGACTTTGGAATTATAATTCCAAATATGAGATGCTTGGTGTATCCATCGATATCTCCCGCGTAGTTGTATATCCCGTGGGAATATGGAGAAATTTTCAATTATTACGTTTCGTCGTCGTAGTAAAGATGATGGCATGGCAGAAGTAAAACAGCGATTTTATTTACAAAATACACAGGTTAAGTGTTACGTAGTGTACAAGTTTCCCTATACCTTATGCGTATGTGCGATGAGTAAATTAGCGGAACCGAGTGGTAACAGAGGCGACGTGGCGACGCTTTGTCACGGCGTGAATCGGTCTTCCTATGACTATATAAAAAATCCATTATTAATTTTCTAAATAGCGAATATATATACTTTACAGTTACTTTTTTATACCACGTTTTTAAAGCATTTAAACCATACACATTTTTTAAATAAATTGATGATAAACAAGTAACACTAATTTGTTGACCGCACAAATGATTACTATTCATAACACATTAACTTCAAAGTTTATACTTACAGTTTCTTGTATCTACCTGACATAGATGTAAGACGTATTAAATAATTACCTGTAACAAAAATGTATGTTAGCAATGTACTCATAATAATTGATATATACATACATACATTGATGCATACAGTAAGACCAAATATAGAGTAATATTGTAAGCAATAATAAAGGACTAAATTGCTTAAGGATGACGCAAGAAGACCTAATAAAGTGTTACTAAATAAATTGGCACCCGCATGAATAGTGCTTGTAATTTGGTATACCAATTTCTATGCCATTATAGAAAACCATTTCAACCACCGTGTAGAATATCCTTAAATAAAACTTTATTTATATCATACTTTGTATTAGCTTTACTGGTATTTTTAAAGTATTTTTCATTATCCCAAGCATAACCGATTGACATGAAAATTTACACACAAAATCTAAAGTCGTTAAGAAGTTTAGCAGGGAAAATTAAACGACCCATTCCCATAGGAACTTTTTGATAGTAATTACTGTATATTACTTTCTGATAAGCTAGAGCTAATTAATAGGTTTCTGAGTTTATCCGGAATAAAAAATCAATCAAATATATCCTCTTTTTATATTTATGTAGATTATTTGCACCTCATTCTGGTAATTAAAAAAAAACCATTATTTTATAATCTTTATTACTCATTAAAGTTGTTATAAAATAATAAAAAAATTAAGTAAATGTACTAGTCGTCCAAAAAAGAAACTTTTGTTACAAAGCTTCTACACAGACTTGGCAAATTTACTTTGCCAAGTCTGTGTAGAAGCCGGATATTAAAATCGTAAATCAAACAAATCTTACATCATTAAACGTTCAAACGTACTGTTTCAACAATGAAAATCTTCGATATGTACATCATTTAATACATGTCTGCATTATAAAAATTGGTTTTCTAAGATAGTCTTATTTAAAAAAAGGCAAAGATATTATATAACAATAACAATGTTAACTATTGTATGACTACCTCATTGGTCAAGTTCGGCTTCAGACATGAGGTCCTGGGTTCGAGTCGCGGGTCGGGCCAATTCGAAATCAATATTGAGGTTTTTATTAAGGTTTTCTCAACATTTTTCCGAAGTTGGGAAGTTGGCGGTGTACTCCACCCCCGTGCCTCGGAGAGCACGTTAAGCCGTCGATCCTGCGCCTGATCTCTCTCCAGTCGTGTCGGGTTTCCGTCACAGCGGACTATGAAAGTGAAGGAATAGAGAGTGCACTATGCCTGCCAATTCGCAGTGGATTATCATTTCATAAAAAAAAAGTATCAGAACGACAAAAAATTAAACAAAACTATCGAAATATTATAAGTTAAAAGGGATATTAATCATACGATACTGGACTCTTGACATCAAAGCCTTGGTTTTTTGGTTCCCTTATTCAAGCAAAGTCTTCTGTGAGAGTGTAGCACTTCCCCGGTCAAGCCAGCACAACAAAAATAACAGTTAAATGTCGCTTCTGCCACAGTAGTATCGACTAAAACGGACGGCCTCGCTGATGCAACCATTTGAGGCAGAGGCACTGGGTTTGGTTCCCAGTAGAAAGAATTTATTATTTAAATTTAATCTTCTATTTCGTTAGTTGCCATCCTACTAGCAAAGACGTGCCACCAAGAACAAATTACGTTCCGTTACGATGATGTGTAAAAGCCATAAGAGGTAAATTATCTCTTACAAGATAGCTGCTTTTCCATCTTAGACTGTATCATCACTAACCATCAGCTGAGATAACAGTTAAGCGCTCACCTGACAGCAATAAAAGAAAACCCACTGAAAAGCTTTAGTATGAGGGATAGGTACTGAAAACTAAGGCAGTCTTGATAAGTTATATTTGTAGCGAAATAAACAATGTGGTATTCTTTGACAAAATTATTGTCACTTAGAGCGGAGCATATCTTCTTACATAATAAACATTATCAGGATCATAGATGATCAATTTGTCAACTTAAAAAGCTTGTCATCTCCCTGAATGAAATAAATATACACATTTATTAACAAATTGTATAAATAGCAATGTTAATTAAAAGTCAAAATTTCTGTCTCCAAGAAGGCTTTTGCAGAAACAAAATACCAGAATTTCCTGATATTATTTCTAGAGTACTGCAAGAATTTATGATAATTATAATTTTACGTCTGGAGGAATCACGCTACTTTTCTTTTTCTGCATTCCTCAGGAGCAATTCCGGATATAGAAAGGTTACTAATCTTATAACTGAGGAAGTCTATGCCTAATAGTGCTGCGAAGATCTATAAGTCACCTCGGATTTTTTAAAACATGGTTATAATCATTTTAATATTTTGAACTATACACATTTTTACACATTAATATAAAACATTATTGTAGACAAGGATCTACCATGTCAAACGATTATTATCAAGACATACAAAACAAGAAAACATTTAAGTCGCAAATTAATATGAGCGTAATTTGAAGCCTCGCAACTAACAACCGAAAGTGCGAAAACCGGATGGAAGGTAAATTAAATTACAAGTTAATTATATCGGCGACGTAATTAAGTTTTGAAACAGGAACAACTTCACAAAACATGTCCTGATAGGCATGGTGTGCTTTAATTAAATATGTAAAACAAAGTATAAAATCTTGAACTAGAAATAAATTCATTTGGGAAATGTTACAATTATTAAAAAGTAGAAGCAAGTAGAAGATTTTTAAGAAGAGTTAATTAAAAATGAACTCTAGTTTTCATTTATGTAACATTTGAAAGTAATTTTGAACGTAGAGTGAATGCAGGGAATATGGTAAATGGTGCTCTGCACGCCTTTATGAACAGCCAGATGGTGTCTCAAAGGGTCAGACTGGCTGTGCATGGAGGAATGTTGGCGCCAACACTTATGTATGGTAATGAAAGTTGGGTATGGCAGAAGAATCACATAAGTAAAATAAATGCAGTAGAGATGAGAGTGTTGAGAAGTATGAGTGGATTGAAACTGAGTGATAAAGTAAGAAATAGTGTGATAAGAGAACGTTGTGGTATAAAAGAAGATGTAGTGACTAAAATTAAAAAAGGTATGCGTAGAGAGAATGCATGAAAGGAGACTGCATCAGGTAAGACCATTATCAAGGGGTATCATGTTAGCAATTAAAAAAAACTAAACTGTAAACTACAGAAAGAAGATAAAACAGATATGACAAAATGTTGTAATAGAAGCAATTATTATTTCAAAAGCAATAGCTAACGCTTTAAGCTACGGAAGTAACAATAATACTGGAAAAAATGTCAATAATGGCGATTCGTTTTCAGTATCAACAATGAACAATCTCTCCGGATGAGCCCGGAAATAAATAGAGCTCGTAAAAATCTAGACACATCTGGGAAATAGCCATATAAAATTTACAAAGGAAACTTTTGAAGTAAAAAGAATGTTTTAAATAAACACTGCATACTCGTATGTCCACTTTATCCTACTATCGCATTTTGATTTGTATTCGTTTGATTGATGTTTTATTTTTGCGTTTTTCATTCATCAATTATTTAATTCTGTATGTAAAACTTTACTGAAATGCAAATATTTAACGTTTGACCACAATAACTATTACAGCTTTTATTAAATTATATAACAAGATAATAACAACAATATTTATCTGATAAGCTTCGAAAGGTAAGTTTTTGAATTCCCAATGGGGTCTACGATCTCAACTGCTTTTGTTTTCCTTATCATTGAAAATTAACGAAGCAAATTATTTCAAAGAAACAAATAAAGTTGGAGCTGAATCTGGCCCTCAGGCGACTAATCACGGTGACCTGGATTTTATAACGAATACAGTACTAGCAGTGAATAAATTAGGGTTGCCAAAGTTTGAAAATACATAAGAACAATATAAATGGAACCCGTATCACAAGTTATACTTCTCCAATGATTGTATTTAATAGAATGTTACACTTATATTGCATGGCTCAAATGAAAAATTTACACATTATACAATAATTTAGTATTTAAAATTCACTCGAGAAATATTTATTCATAAAAATCTAACGTATTTTATGGCAGATCCAGTGCATCTTTAGAAAAGAAGTTGAAGAACATAAAGCAATAATTTTGAATGAAATTTAGGTGAATTGCATCATTTTGCCAGCCCTACATTAAGAATCAAAGGAGCTGCATACTCGTTACGTACAAATTCTTACATTTCACGGATTAGGCATACGTAGGGGTTTTAATACTTGACCTCTTTTCAAGATATGGTAAGATAAAATCTAGACTTCAGGCGGCGTATCACGGCGACCTAAATTTTATGCAGAAAGCGAGGACTTATCTCTAAAGCCACGATGAGGGCTAAGAGTGGTCACATATAAAGGGAAGACTTCAAATATAATGTTCAGTTCTGATTATACCGAAACATAAAATTACCTTATAATTTGTTACTGTATCCCTATGAGATATATATGTTATCATATAATAGGATATAATGATGCAATTTAAGATTGTAATACAATGACCTAATAAGAACAAGATAATCATAAATGTGCAAATAACTATTATCATACGTTATTGAAAATTTGATTTAGCAGTTGGTTGTGTTGTTCGGTAAGTACGTGCTGAAAGTGCGGACATACGGTATCAAAAGTATTACTAGCCGTTTCTTGATTCACCTTAGGTCTTGTAGGCATCGTTGGGGTAGGTCAAAGTATTGAGATTGACGTCCAACAATTGTAGATCGAAGACCACCATCAGTTTTTGAAGTGAAACTTCTTTAGGGTAAAATTTTTAGGGATGACACACTGCGTTTCTACGATAACTCGATTGAAGGTTAGGTAGTTTTAATATTTACAAATGAAGAGTGGCATTTTAATTTGCCATTCACCATTTAATAATTTAACATACTATTTTCATCTCTTTTCTAAATTTGAAATTCAGAAACAAAATTTTATTAATAGTTTCTAATATTGACAAAAACACGTGGCATTTTTAATTACAATTCGTCATTTGAGATTTCAATAAATTATTTGTATTAATTTTCGACACTTTTAATATTTTAATGACAATTGAATCCATTAAATTACTAACATATCTTCCATTTTCCCTCGGAATCTATAGTCACAGAAATGTAAAGTTTTATATAACTATAAACAAAACTCAACAATTTGTTTACCAAAGAAGTTTCACTTCTGACACGTGTAGGCACGCACTTTTAACTTTTTTTATTATTGACAGTTAAGAGGTGATTTACATTTTATGGTTTTTTACGTCTTTGACAGTAGGCTGGTAGCGGACGCAGATAAATCCGAAAATGCATATAAATTCGCCCTAGCGGAGATCGAACCCGGGGCCTAGCAAAGCATAGGGATGATTCGCAACACTGTGCCAGCGAAAACGTCAAATCAGTCCAGAATCAGAAAACTAGACAATAAACTATACTATTAACTTTAAAAAGGCTTCAAATGAAAATGAATAAACATGTCTATATAGAAACATAAAATATTGTTGAAAGAACAAAATAAGAGAGATTGGAGATTAACAACCGCAAAATATATAAAAGAGAACAGCTAATTACAAAATGCAGAGAGATAAATGAAACCCGCCACAGAATCAGTGGGGCGTATTCGACAAATCCCCGCCATTGTCAAAACGGACTTAAATATGTCAACGTGAAATATCGGAGGCACTAATCCTATCGAACGAGCTGGGAATATTTCCAGGTGACCGGCCATCAAAGCTCTGCTGAGATGAATTAAAAACGGTACGAATATAGAAAATATAAATATAGCCATTTATAAACGTCTCTTTGCAAGATTAAAAGTGATAGGAGTACTCTTTTTTATTTTCAGGTTTACATCTCTTTATACAAATAAATTATTAAACCTGATGTAAAGTAAATTCCATCGCGTTATTCATAATGTTATACTATCTCGTAATTCATTGTATTTACGGTGGCGTAAAACGTAATTTCTATACTTTTGAAGTGGCTTCTTTACGGATAAAACGCGTGATTAGCGTCACGAAGATGTGCAGCGTTTCAATGCTAATTCGTTTAAATGTTAGGTAGTTTTATAATATATACAAACAACATGTGACATTTTAATTTGCTATACCCGATTTAATAAGTTAATTACATAAATTCTCTTTTCTAAATTTTAAATTCAAAAACAAAATTGAATTAATTATTTCTAATATTGACAAAAAAAACACTTGACATTATTATTTACAATTCGTCATTTGAGATTTCAATAAATTATTTGTATTCATTTTCGACACTTTTAACATTTTAATGACAATTAAATACATTACAACCCTAACATATCTTCCTTTTTCTCTACCTCTAAGTTTCGCAAATCTAAGTTTGTATAAATATAAACAAGACTTAAAAATCAATTTGCCAAAGAAGTTTCACTTCTGACAAGTCTATATAGTACGCACGCACTTTTAATTTTCATATCGGACCATAATGAAAGATTGTAGTTATATTCATACCCAATTGCTAATTAACTATACTAGTTGTCGAAATTCGAGCATAATTAATTTAAATTATAACTATGAACTGAGTTTGTTGTGGGCTCTTCTCAGATCAGGGCGCGAAGGAACCCTCGTAAGTTTAGATTGTAAGTTGTTCTTTAATGTTATCATCAGCCATTCATTTAAAATTATATGAAAATAAACTATATTTGACGATTTATAAGTGCTGTAATAGGCCTACTTGAATAAAGATATTTTGACTTTGACTTTGATACAATACTTCTCTGTTAATTATGTTTTTTTTTTATAAATTAATGTGACCACAGACTTATTACAAATTAAAAAAGTGCGTCTGTGTATCAAATATATGCTAGTGTGTGTAATGTTTTAGTAATTGATATAATACATTTTTATGCATAATTAAAAAAATATTTGCATTGTGCACTTCTTCTCTATATATACTATAAGTGTGGGAAATTTCACACTCCTCGTTCCGCTCAAACTTCATGAAAAGCTGTACAAAGCTTTTGCTTCACGTATTTGTATAGATAATACTACAAGACCCAGAATATTCATCTAGTTATCCAACGTGTTGAATGAGAAAGAGCAACACACATGAAGTGTTACACTAGACCTTGGAAATGCCAAATATCAGTAATTAAGACCATTATATAATAAATTAGTTAATAAAATACATAAATTGTAATATTTCGTTTTAACCTATATAAGGTGAAAATCAGTAATTTCGAAAGTGATTGATGTATGCCCTGACTGCATTTATGAACTCTTAAATAAATAAACTTTATATAGTAGCTTGATTTTACAATCTTACTCAGATTTTATTGCTTTTAAAAGATTCATTATAATGATGTCTTTAGACATGAAGGAAGGTCATAAAACATTTTGTCACAATATTAATTATAAGTCATTCTGAAACTTAAATCTTCACTTAGATCCCACCAATAAATTACACTCGAGTATATATAGTGCAACAAATTGAAATTTAATTACATGAAAAACAATTCTTTCATTGTGTTTTGCTTTTCCATTAGCTCTTTTTGCTACAGTTGCAATTGCATGATTGTGGAGATATTTACATACTAATTAAATACCTTGTAACATTGAATGTTAATGCAATTTCATTTTGGTTGCCAAAGTTGTAATTAAGCTTTTATTATACTGTTCCACCGCGGCAACTTTGAGAACTTCAATTGTTGAGTTGAAACATTTTGCATATTTAAATTTTTATGTATGCATGTATTTAAAAAATTGTAGTTTATCTGTCATTTTGAAAATATTCTTATTACAACTTTGTAAGCTTAAACCCATAGTATCGTAACCGCACCGAAGGTATATAAGGTAAGTAGCAGCCCATCAACCTCCCACTGCTGGGCACTGGCCTCCTCACTCATAGGAGAGAGGGTTGTTATACCATAAATTTCTATTAAAAATTCAAAATATCACAGACATTTGAATAAGAGTTCCAGAAATAACTCTCTATTATCGTAAAATACATCATTTGACAAAACTCCCCCAAAACAAAATGTCAATGAAACCGAAACCATTAATTTCTTCAGAAAATTCTTCTATCTGACTTAGATTTTAGCATCTAGGAATAATATAGTTGATCAACTGACCATATACAACGAAATATGCTTTTTAAACTACCTTCATTTCACGATGGCGATTTTTAATTTTTAATTTTGCCGTTACTGCCAAACAACTGGGCAGTAACGCCGTGACCACGATCCATGCAACTGGGTCGAAATACCGGCAAAATTAAAAATTAAAAATCGCCATCGTGATATGTACCCGTTCAAATAGTCAATATGTTAATAAACCACGAAAATTTAAGTTTAAAACTACCTTCATTTAACTTAATATCCAGCAAGACTTATATAGAATTAGTAAGAGAACTCTGGATTATATTATTACATCTTTTATCAATACGCTTCCCCTGAGTTTAAAAGAGGATATTACATACATCACGCTTCATTCCCATAGGGGTAGGAACAGACCACGTCCTTCCACTAGCCACGATCCTTGCATATCTCCTTCGCTTCTTTCATTCTCATTAAAACCCGCGTACAAGTTCGTCGGTTTAGAGTACTCTTGACCTGGCCCTTATTTAAAATGTCCTGGATTTGGTCCAGGAACGTTCGCCTTGGTCTTCCCCTTCCAACTTTCGCATTCACTCTTGACTCATAAATCCTTTTTGTCAGTCGCCTTTCATTCATTCTTTCTACATGCCCAAGCCTTCTAAGCATACCTTTTTCAATTTTAGTCACTACATCTTCTTTTATACCACAAAGTTTTCTTATCATTACTTGGTCACTCAGTTCCAATCCACTCTTACTTTTCAACGCTCTCATCTCTACCGCATTTATTTTACTTATTTGCTTCTTTTGCCATACCCAACTTTCACCACCACACATAAGTGTTGGCACCAACACTCCTCCATGCATATATGCTTGATATCAATAAAAAAAAATATCACATCGTGAAATATATAATATTTACCAATACGTATTCATCGAATGCAATGTTGGGAGTATTGTAATCTGGTTTTTAATTTGATTTATATATACTTAAAATTTACTAATCCTTTCGAAGCCAGTAAAAAAGACTTTGTTTTATGTTTTACTGTATTTGTCAATAGTACGTAAATGTACCTAAGTAAATATAATTAATTATAAATGTCTTAAGTCAATTGATTATCTTTGAATAAATACTCTGACGGTTTCGCTTGCGCAATGTTGCGGGAACTTGCTTTGTTAACAGAGTTCCCGGGTTCGATTCCCAGGGCAAATTTAGGAAATTTCATTTCGTTAGTCTAAGTTTGGACTAGTTGGAGGCTTCCGCCAGGGCTGTGTAGAAACTATAAGACGTCAATTACCTCTAACCATCAAGTGAAATTACAGGCAAGCGTTATCTGATAAATATACTTTTTATTGCTTACAGGTTTGTCAGCAATAAAAAGTATATTTATCAGATAGCAACTATTTTGTACGATCACAAAAACTATGAAATATTTCGAATGAAATCAGTTTAGTTATTCTCGCCAATAAAAGTTTTCGCAAACAGCATTCCCGTTTATATTTTTGATTGCTTATTCACTTGTCCGTCGTCCAATTTGCATCGTTACATCGAGTGCAAGTGCAACTGTATTTCGCCAAGTTAAATTAACTTATCACTCGTTTCCCGTCTTGGTAACGAGTTCAGACTTAAAACAATAAGTCTTAACAACCTGTATAGTTGAAGGCACGAGCGCAATTTCGTATATGAATGCTACGGTGTTGATGTTTCGTATTAATATTAAAGTTTTCTCATTTAAAAGTTTTCATTAGTGCTCCAACGAACTTAGTTAAGGAAAGTCAAAGTAAAGGTTTCATATTCGATATACTTAAATTATATCACGAAACTACTTTATTGTTTTGACGATATTTTGACGCAGATTTATGTATATATTGAAATTGTGGAGTTATGTTGTTATGTTTAGTCCCTGATATCTTTTTTAAAGAGTTAGGTAGTGGTTTTGGAATAAAAGTAACCTTCGACGGCTTTGCTAGCAGAGTTCGTCTTGGGTTCAATTTCCGGTGTGGCAAGAAAATTGTTTTTTAATGTACCACTAAAAATTGCGTTCCAGTAAGATGCTGTGTCAAAACCATATTTATATAAATTACCGTTTACGATTGCGCGCTAACGTTTTATACTGTATAATCACTTACCATCAGTCAAACATTGAAGTTGCAAAAATTATACGACTAAAAAACCCTCGTAAAGAACCTAACGTAAATAAAATCGTAATGATAATAAGTTTAATGTACAGACAAATTAATTCATTTAAGTCAGCGAATAAAGCGATAACAAGGGAACTCCTCTAAGTACTATTGCAAAACAAACATTAATCAATTCCGTTGTACAGGAAAGTATTAATTACCCTCCTTACGAAATAACTTTGCCCATTAAATTTAAGAGCATCAATATGATTCAATGACTTTTCATCTATAAAACGTGATAAAACATTGACCTAGATATTTGTAAAATTTTGATCATTTATATTGCCTTAATAAATTGCTACCGTTTGCCGCTGTTTTACTCGTGTAAGTGGAAAATGTTAAATTCCGAAACTTTTGGGCCGATTAGGCTTCTCTATCCCGGAATTCCCGCGCAAATACGAATGTCAAATATCATTAGACCTGTAAAACTATCCGCCATTGACCGTAACATTAGCAGACTCCTTTGGCAATGTTGTGAATTCCTGCACATGCTTCTCACAACTTCGCGAGTAAAATCGTAAAAAAAGATAGTAAATATATAATATCCAGCCATACTTGTCAGGCATCACTTAATTATGAATAATCATAGGCGTAATATTTGTGCAATATCAAACACAAGTTCATAACACCTATGGTATGAATTCGTTAGGTACAAGATTGTTGTATTATTTCTTTTAATGTTATAAAATATTGATTTAATTTTAATGACATAGCAACCCGAAGTTACTTTAGTTACATACGAAATTTGTCTCCCAAAAGTTTTAACAACTTGGAATTTTCGATGAGCAAAGTCCAAAAGTTCTTGGATAATAAATGTTCATAAATAAAGTGGTGTTTGATTAATCCCAGCGATATCGGTTTCAGCTCTAAACAAAGGAATTATAAATTCAATATTTGTTATGATTAACTACCTTGCTTTGTTTTAAAGTCAGTTTTCAACGTAGAAGAGTGTTGTTTCTTATAGCAGTATTTGGATACTTAGATTATAAATTTCTTTGTTATTTAAGCAGTTATGTGTTTATTTAAGCACGAACTTCATCATCATCCACAACTATTTTATATATTTAAACTATAAACTAACAGTAGGAATTGCATATTTGCCGTACATTGAAACTCTGGGAACTAATGAAGAAAATATAGCCTCACAAAGAGTATTTATTTCCCAAGGAACGCTAATTACTTTGTTTTTTAGTGAAGATACAATCTAAGATGGAAGCGCGCTAATCTGTGAAAAGGGGATTTACCGTTTATGGTTCTTCCACAGCATCTTACTGGAACACAAATCTCTTTGTTTGGTGGCACGTCTTTGCTGTTAGGGTGGTCACTAGTCACGGCCAAAGTCTCCCACCAGTCCTAAATTCGCCCTACTGGGGATTAAACTCGGGGCCCCTGCTAGTAAAGCGAGTACTCACACCAACGCCAACGCTGCCGTCAAATACTTTATTAATATATTATTTCAAATAAACAGAGAGTTTTAATCTTAAATCAATTCAGAAAGATATTAGCTTTCTAAAGTACTTTAGCAGATATAAATAATGCTTTAAAGCATGACCGAATTCACAGAGTGAAATTTGTGGCTTACTGCGGCAGTGTCTATGCGCAAATGAAGTAAAGCCAAGCGCATACTTCATGGTCCATACGCTCGTGACCGAATTTTCAGGCACGGTTACGTTTCCTTTATTATTTCTAACTTAACGCATGATTAAGATATCATAGTATGTGAAGGTACAGTCTAATACGGTAGCGTGCTCACCTTAGAGGTAATTTACCACTTAGTGGTTTATAAACAATATTTCACTCACAGGCAAATATTCTATTTGACAACGTGTCTCAGAAGATATGGTGGAAACTAAAAAGACAAAGTCTCCCATTTGGCTAGACAAATACAATTTTCTAAATTCGGCCAACAGGGATTTGAATTTAATACACAGAAGTAATTAGAATACCTATTAGATATGTCGGAAACAAAGAAGATAGTGATATCTAACTGTGATTGATTATTTGTTAAAGCAAGCTTATCTAACGGACAGAAGCAGTGTAGAGATCGAATATGGAGCACCACACTCGTGGCAAGTGGCCGATGGGTCACAAAAAACTGTTTGGTGCAGGTATTGTCAGACGCCGCTATGACTGTTAGCACCTGCACCAGTGAGCAATCCGTGACATCTGCCCAGCCATTGCTCCCAGTGAGGGCGGAGTGCCCCTACTATGGCTCCACCAGCTATGGGGACCTGAGGCTCCCTTCCATGTTTGGATCAATGTTCTGTCAGCAAGAACCTTGATCCTCCTGACGTTATCGGTATTGGGTGTTTCTCCTTTGGCCCTCGCTGCTACTCTACACTGGTAAGAAGCTACGAGAACTACCGCCTTCAACCTCCAACTGTCCAATGTCCTGAGTTAGAACGAATCCAGCAAAAAGATAAAATATTGGAGACAGAAAATTTCGCTATATAGATAGGATTTTTCCGCACTATCCTCATATTTGCGCTCGCCTTTACGAGAGAAGCGCACTAATTGGAAATCTAGGTCAATGCCTTTAAAGTTAAAGCCGGAAGCTGACACCAGAATGTTTTGCATCAACAAAAAGACTATACTGATTCCGAAGTGAATTTACAATAACATTTAATTAAATTCAATTTGATATTGGTAACTGTATTATCAATGCAGCTCGTGGTATCAAGAAATTTATCGCATGGTTAAATACAACATTGTTACGAATATAAATACTTCATATTTCCTGACAGATTAACGACGATTGTGGGTTATTGTTTATTATTCACTTTATAATGCAGCAGAATAATCATTTTTCAATTCCACTATTAGTTCACATTACCTACCACCGTCAATCTGTACTAATGAACAAAATAGAAGTGCTTGTTTGAAAATTCAAATTAAAAGCTTTTTATTTAATGCTTTTAAATGTGTTTGATGGGGCTTTTACTGCCAAGTTGATGATGTTCTAAGATACTCCTTAGAACATCAATCAACTTAGGCTTGATGAATTAATTCCGGATTTGTATTTTTTTTAATCATAGGATTAAAAAAAGTCATCCGGAATTATATGGGTAAAAACGCCGGGAACAGCTAGTCGTTTTTATTAGGAAAAACGATTTTATTCACGACCCAAAAATCGTAATGGTGATACTTTATACTAATAATATTTCCTTTCTACATGAATTATTTAAATATTTCAATTTAATATTGAAAGCTCTCTATTGAAAGCTTTCTATTGAAAGCTCACGTAAAACGTTTAAATTAACGACGTTTAATTTTCGACGGCTTCGCTGGCGCAGTGGTGCGAGTATTCGCTTTGCTAGCGGAGGTCCCGGGTTCGATTGCGGTAGGACGAATTTAGGAAATTGTATTTTCTAATTTGTCTCAGTCTGGACTGGTGGTAGACTTCGGCCGTGGCTAGTTACCACTCTACGAGCAAAAACGTACAGCTAAACATAGAGATTTGTGTTCCGGTACGATGCTGTGTAGAAACCGTAAGGGGTATATCGCCTCTTAACAGATTAGCGCGCTTGCATCTTAGACTGTATCATCACTTACCATCAGGTGAGATCACAGTCAAGCGCTAATCTGTCAGCAATTTAAAAAGTTACAATTTCATTCCACGGTTTACGAAATTCGTACATGATGGTGGAGGAATTTCATTTTTTTATATTGCTTATATATATATATATATATATATATATATATATATGTGTATATATGTATATAAGAGATATCCAGGTATCTATTGACTCATCACGATATCTCTGGAATCATAAGGCATAGAGACTTGAAATCTGATAGGAATATTCCTTTTGCCGAGTGGAGGTCAGCTAAGAACGGATTACACTATATTTTAAAAATTCAAATTTACAAACTATACACTGTTAATCTAGAGCCTGAAAAAGACCTATAAGCGCTTTGCAGTAATACACAGCAAATAGCTCATTGAAGTATTAATACGTATATAGCCTAAATTAATGAAAATGCTACCTAAAAAAACATTCCAAGCAGACGAAGTCGCGGGTTCAGCTAGAAGGCGAGTCACTGAATAGTTGAATAACATGAAAACTAAAGTAAACGCCAACAATAAATCAAATAATTCCTAAAGGTAACTTATCTTATATCAGGCTATTTTACTAGAAATAATTGATTTGCGCGACTTTTTTTCTGTTAATATTGAAACAGGTGAATTTTGGAAAACAATGTATTTGTCCCCTTTTTACGTGTAACGGCAGTATTATGTTAGCAATACCCTCGTCTGGTTGTCAATTACTAGTGAGGTACAGTGGGCCGCAGGTGACGCAGGTACAATGGGCGGGATTTGTAATGGCTTTTAATATGACTTTAATATGGCGTCTAAATCGGTATACTTTTATCAATTTTTGCAATCATTATTGAAGTGAAACTTTCCGTGGACTAGAGATTAAGAGATCGGCGCTCGGTAAGGCAGCTAAGGCCAATATGGCGGTACCAGTGCCTCTGCACAATTAAACCTGACCGTGTAGCATTTATATTGTCACCTATTTGAAAAAGTTACACTTCCATTGTGGTTTCAGAAAACCGCAAACTGTTTTGGAAGTTCGAAACTTCTTTAGGCGCATGAGGGTAAAATTTTTACGGATGAAACGCGTGATTAACGTCACGAAGGTATTTAGCGTTTTTTATGGTAATTCGTTTTAAGGTTAGGTGGTATTAGAATTTAATAGGTTAATACACTATTTTTCAAAAAATATTTCATAAATTCTCTTTTCTAAATATCAAATTCAAAAACAAAATTTAATTAACAATTTCTAATGTTGACAAAAAACGCGTAGCGTTTATATTTACAATTCGTCATTTGAGATTTGAATTAATTGTTTGTATTAGTTTTCGACACCTTAAACATTTCAATGAGAATTATAATCCTAGAATATCTTTCCTTTTCCCCTCCCTCTAAGTCTCGGAAACCTAAAGTTTTATATTTGTATAAATATAAACAAGACTTAAAAATTAGTTTGCCAAAGAAGCAGCCGTGTGTACTTTTTTTCTTAATTCTACGGTTTTAAAAGTTGCATGACTATAAAATATATAAACGATTCGCGCGCCATCCTCTGTAATTGTTTATTTATTTAATTATTACTATTTAATTCACTCTCTTCTTATATATAATCCTATTCAAATTTTCAATCGTTAATAAAATACGTTTATACATATCCATTCAAGTTCAAGAATATTTTTTTCTTGTAGATTGATCACTACTTCCTGTGGATGACCTTTGAAGTTTTTACAGCTTTTTGAAGTAAATAAATAAATTTTGCGGAAAATGGTACAGCGCCGTCTATTGAAAGAACATGAAAAACTTTGAAAGAACATGAAAGATGTCAGATACAATGTATACTTTGTCAATCTCAGGTTATCATACCAAAATTATAAATAAGAACAAGAATATTGCCTTTCATTTATAAGATGTATAATAAGATAAGATGTATAAGTTACTCGATAACATGAATAACTTTATTAAAATATAAACAGGTATTATTTAAAATAGGTCATTTATGATTTAAAATATTTCTAAGAAAACATTTTAAGAAATTATACAGACACTTTTATCTACACTAAAAATTTTCTTTGAAAATCCTTTAAGGGATAAAATTTTGTGTGATAGTCCGTAATTTTACACGTTATAAAATTTAATATTTTTAGGAGATCGTGTGCGAGTTTAAATATTAATATATGATTTAAAAGATATAAATGACTTTTGAATTAGCAATTTCCCAAATATAAACGTCGAAAAAATCTAAGAATTTCAGTCTCAGTTACAGACAGGTTAAAATTTTTTTTGCAAGAGGGGTATTTCAATGTCTCCGGTCCTCAATGTAATTATTTTATTCACTATTAGGTTAATATAATAATTACATTAGTTTTCTCACATATCTAAGGCCCATTTATTAAGTTACTTTCGGTTCACTTTTTGTAGCAAGGACCTGTTCAAATATAATTCTTACAAACAAATTAATTATAGCTTCTTAATGAAAATTGTAAAAATATAAAGGCAATAAAGATAAATGTAGGACTGGATTACAACTGCTTAATTAAAATAATCAAGATTGTTGATTTCTTAGTTCATAGCAGGAGGCGTTAGTAAGTACCGGTTCTGACGTTGGAGGCAATGCGCCCGCGCAGGTACACGCCGAATACACGAACACGCCCTAGAGAGAATGATTCATAAATCTCATAGCGCGTTGACCTGTCGAGTGTGACGGACGTGTCTGTCGTCGCTCCATAAGGCCGTTTATAGATTAGTGTAACGTATAATATTTCTATGCAAGGTTTTTTATTGCTGACAAGTTGGTGTTTGACTGTGATCTCAATAGACGGTAAGTGATGATACAGTCTAAGATGGACGCGTGCTGCCTTGGTAAGAGGTAATTTTAATTTGTATGATTTTTACACGGAATCGTACCTGAATGCAATTTTATTTTGACTGGTGGGACGTTTTTGCCTTTAAGGCGGTAAATAGTCAGAGCTAAGCTTCTCGCGAGTCCAGACCAGGGAATCGAGCCTAGGACCTCTGCTAGCGAGAATGCCAAAGCTATTCCAGGAGATGTCACCGGAGTAATTCACGATCCCACGAAAATGTGTGATGGATGGCAAATCAAACATTTTCTTTAAATGTCCCCCGTTTTGTTACAGAATTACCAATTTTAATATGGTAATTGGCAACAAATTTATGGTAACACAATTATAGAACAGTGTACTAAGGAAATGTTGAACTTTTAATTTTTTTATGCCACACAAATCTGCACACGCCTTAATGGCTAGTCAAGAATTACAACCAGTTTTACGCATGAGATACCTCATTAGAGTAATTGATGTGATTTATTCGTGTAAACATACCTGTAAAGATGATAATGGGGTAATTAAGCGGGTCATGGTTTGTTTGGAAGAAAATATCCATGCTTAGGTAAGGTTTGGAATTTGTGAATATTATACAGTAAGAATGTTATTATGTATATTTATTTGATATATCTTTTAATGCCTATATAGTACAATCTAAACTAATATTATAAAGAGGAAACATTTGTGTTTTTGTATCTTAATATATATTAGTTTGTATGTAACGTTATCAGACAAAAACTACAGGACTGAATTCAAAAACTTTTTGTCCATTAGAAAACTGCATTTTCGCTGAGCGACATAGCGACATATATAAAAAAAATAGGGATCCCTAATAAAATGCATTAATGGTAACGGTGTGAAAAAAATAGTTACATAAAACTCGTCATCGCGTGCGCCGGGGAAACCATTGATGATAGAACCCAAAAATGTTCTACAATATAATAGAAGGTATTAATATCTACAAAAAAAAGTCCGCGATACCATATGTCCAAATACTGCCAACTAATGAATGCCACTATTACTACTTTTTGACATTTTAAAAGTTAATAAATGTGCCGACAATAATCAAACCATATTATTCATATCTCTGTTTTAATCCTTATCATATTAAATCATATTATTAAGAACCGTTTCAATAACTGTAAAATACTTTTTAAATTATTAAAATCGGACATTTTAAAAAGATTGTAGCGACCCTTACAACTGGGCCTGCAATTGATGAGTTAGTTCATATTCCAAGAATACCAATGATAACCACCGATATACCTACATATATTGTGTTTATTTCTATCACGCTAAAAAATACTAGAGCGATTTCAAAAATTCTTTCACCGCCTTGAAATCAAGAAGTTCTCATTACCTATAGAGTATTTAAAAATTTGCTAATGTAGAATGAATGCGACATTCTATGTAAATGTTGTTACGAATTTAAAAATGCATTAGTTAGATATATATATATATAGTAAAATTAGTTATAAAGTAAAAGTAATTAAAAACTAAGTGAAATAAAACTTTAAAATAAATCTATAGTACACTTTCCACTGCCACGAGGTCGGTGTCTACGCGGGTGAAACTGTGGGGCATTGCCAGTGACTTAATAATTAAAATAGAATAATAATATTTCAGAGCTAAAATAGCCCCGTGAATAAAAAGGTGGAAGAAAAAAATTTGGATTCTGTTGGATCTGAAAATAATCGGATTGATTGATTATTAATCCAAAGTAGCAATACACGTTCAATTATGTATTAAAGGTTACTTTAAAGCTTAGTTTTCTTGTAGAATTTTTAAAATATCTACGTTGCGTAATATACGAATTTCGTTTAAAATCGATTCGGGTTCGAGCTTTTTTTATTTGGGTAAAAGATCATAAATAAGAATGCCGAATTTAATAATATTCAATTAAATCGCAACACTTAAATATTCCACTAGAATTGTCAATATTACAATAAGCTATTTTAAAAGCTTGCGAAAAGCTTTTCATAGTCAGACGTTATTGTTAAGCGACACCTAAATTAATGGAAGGGGCAAAAAATATATATTTTATGTAAACTGAAAGTGTCTAAATATGGAAAGTAGGATTAATTGATATTTTGTAAGTAAAACGCTGGTGAAACTAGGTAACAAGCAATTAATGTCATATTTACTAACGATGCATGACAGGCCGACGGATGACAGGTGACTTCACCATGAATTGAGACTTTCATCTGGCAGGCGACGCGAAGTCGATTTTTACGACAATTATTAAACGTTACACGTTCATTTCGATGAATAATATATTCATTATGGTATTTTTTACACGATAAATAATCAAAACACTGCTCAGCTAATTTCGATTTCCAGTATTTAAGGTAGGTAGTTTTTTTACATCAATTAATGATGCGGATGCAAGAACGTTCTCAGCTAATTTTGTGTACAAATCAGTTATTTGGTAAAGTGATCCCGAGATATCGGGAAAAGAAGCAAATATATATTTTTTATGCATTAACGCTTTGTAAAATTCGCAAAGTCACTTTCCTGATTATCTTTTTGTATATTTTTTTTTACAAAATTTTGCTCTCATGGTTTTAATCTGTATTCATCTATAAAATAAATAACGCATCGCGTTGAGTTCAGAAATAGGGAAATTATACAATTTATTTTTCGTTAGCAAAAGCGGAATCAGGTTTTAGGTAAAGAAGTAAAATTGAGTAACGGCTCATTAAAGTCCCACTGCTAGGCACAGGCCTCCTCACGCATAGGAGAGAGGGTTATGAGAGCATAGATCTACCACGCTGCTCCATTGCGGTTTGCTCCTTTCCAGCTTCGGGCAAATATTGAGAAAATCTCCAATAGAAAACTCAATATCGATTTTGTTATTGAGCCTGACCCGGGATTTGTCCGGGTTCAAATCCCTGGGTAAATATGAATGTGGCCGAATATACAAACCACTAGACCATTGAGGCAGGTTTAGGTGTGGAATATTAAATATGTCCAGCTTTAGTTTACAAACACATATAACCAACACACATGATGATTCTTTATGCTTTAAATTGATGAATCACATAATTGTTGCATTTGAACTCAACTAGGGGTTCACAACCACACTGACATCCGGGATACAAACTGCGCTTGGGAGATACAATATCAAACATGTCGGGACATGCACCAACTTATGATACATTTGAACTAATTAGAGTTTCCTTTTTTACTATTTTTATAAGACTACGCATTATTATGGCACTCCATTGTAAGGATAATGATATATAAAGACAAAGTAACTTTGTCTATAGCATTATCCTTATTTTTTATTATTATATACTAATCGGTATGTATTAGAGAACGCTCAGATAAACTGAGAGCTTTACTTAGCTTCCAAAATTTGTTACGGTGGCTTCATTTGTCGATAGATATTTCACTGATAAACATAATGATATTATCGCATTAAGCAACTTAAATATAACTAGAAACTAAAAGCATAAAATTCATAATATGAGATAAAGCAAAGTTCACTGTAAAATTCCTTTTTAATAACTTCTAAATGATAAATATCCCTCATTTAGTCTTAGAAAATTGCTAGCTATCACCGTATAATAAAGCTCAGAGTTACCGTAGCTGGTGTTTGAAAGAACTATCTTCGTAGTTTCGTTATGTGACATAATCCGCATAAGATCAAAGTATAAAGAATTGTGAAGCAACAAATAAAGAAGAAAAAGATGACAGAATCCATGAACGGGAAATTTCGACCGCATAAGCAATTATGGCACAACCGGATTTGTTCTTCGTTTACACAAAAAACTTATGATGAAACAAATAACAAAATAGTGGCTGCAAAAGCCCCGAGTCCATGAATTTAAAACTTTCTATGTCCGGTGCATCCGCGTATCCACCTTTTAACTTTTTACGATAAAACTTTCCGAAGCCGACCGGAAAACTATTTTAAAACGACTTTTATATCACTATTAAAACTTTGTAGGGAAAGTTAAATGGACCACAAGGTTTTATTTGTTTTGTCTAGTGTCTGGCTTTAACGGCAATATTAACTTATAATCCTTTGTTTAAATTTTACAACTAATGTTTATTGTGCATTCTTAGAGTGATTTATTTTTTAATACTACTATAACTTTCTATTGAAATACATACACAAGATTAAAATTTTATATGATAAGCGTGAAGAAACTTTTACTATTACCTACGATGGACACTATTCAACAGATATATAAAATATTTAACTTAGTAAATTAGAAGGTTTTCCAGCGGTATCACTTGCGCAGTTCTTAATCTCGTGGAAATATAGGCAAATCCGTATTTAGTGACCATTTTCATTGCGAAAGGAGCCACTTTGCTAAACTCCAAGGCCATAACAGAGGACCTACTTAAAATTGTACAATAATAATAGAACTTGATTACAAACGTCAATTCATACATTCATGCTCGCACACACACACGCACACACACACACACACACACACACACACACACACACACACACACACACACACACCCACACCCACACACACACCTACCTCCAAAAGCATGCTCATTAAAGTTACTAACAGTATTATCTAACACTTTTATTATATATACATAAATAGAAGTTAAATATTGTTTGGAATTGTTGCATCGTATAGATTATCCGGCTGAAGGTACATACATTCGTACCACAAGTTTACTTAGTACGAGTGTCTACGCATTTCTGTCTTAAATAATTAATGTAAAAGTTTTATATAACAGTGCTAACTATTGTAACTATTTTGATAATTTATTGCAACAATAAAGATTTATTATTATTATTATAACGAATAGTTTTAAAGATCTCCAGACCAGTTTAAAAAACCATCTTCGTATTATTGCCTCTCTAATGTGTCCAGTTTCCATCACATCAGTAGTAGGGTTTCATAATCTATAACTGACATATGTAGTATTAATTCGTGTGCTTTAATATACATAGACAGATTAGTTTTTGAGTGGAATAGTAATTAACTAGCTTGGCGTAGATTAAACTTAAGAGATAACGTTCACTAACCCTTATTTTAAAACGTAAATAAAAACTAATATTATCTAACCACTTAATATTTCTAATGAAAAATCATTATTTCAAAATTACCCACTAATGTGCTGTTAAACGTCATGAAGTATTTTGTTACATATAATTTTATAGAGGTAATTGACTTCTCACAGGCGAGGCCACGTCGCCAGGAGTAGGGTCAAGAAACGTGACCCTGTACTTAAAAATGTTGACCCCCGTCAATTCAATTAGTCACCTACACAGAAAGCAGTCACGTTACCAAGAATTACTGTCGAAACTAATATTAAATATCTTGGCATTTTCTCTCTCTTAGTCGGTCTCTCATGTCTGAGTATCGTGGTCAGTGGAAACAAATCGACATACAGATAGATACAATGATTAAGTAGTAGTCTTTTTTTATTCCATATAGATTAGAGCTTGATCCTGATTTAATTGTGAAAGTACGGTAAAACGGTGACATGGTTATCTGGAAGGAGGTAATTTACCTCTTCGTGATTTCAACTCAGCATCGAACCATAATGCATTTTTCTTTTTGTTTGGCAGCACTTGGCTTTGTTAATAACATGGTAACCAATAAACACTCTTCTGACAGTCATCTTCTTCCTTATATGCCCCCTTATCATTGAATGTTGGCTTCGGTCAAATTTCTCCTTGTCCTTAGCTAACCGGAACAGTACACTCTCTTAAATTACGTAGCCATGACTTCTTTCTTCTCCCCAAGCCTCTTTTTCCGGCAATCTTCCTTATTATTATGATTTGAGGCAGGCGGTACTTTCATGCCCCAAAGTATGCCCAAGGTAGGAGATCTTACACGGCTTAAAGGTTTTTACCAATTCATAATCGGTCCTACCAGTCTCAATCTACCCTGTATTGCATTGCCAAACACCCAGTAAGAATAAAATTAATATGTAAAACTGGCTCATTCACTACTAACCGTGCAGATAAATGAATGCTAACTTCCTCGAAATTCAATTGGTATGTTCAGCATAGATAAATCCACGGCGTACGATGTATTGTACAATAGAATTTACGTTGGTAAAATAAAAATTCTTTCCTCGAACATAGAACGCGGGTAGATAAAACTAGGATTTCGTGAGTGCTGTACAGGTTTTGTGGGATTTCTCGTGACCCCGCACGACCTCTCAGCATAAGCGGCTATAGCGATGGCATCTCTCCGATCACGTAAGCGTACATTCACAGTGTGTTCATTTATTTTCTTAATACTTGGTATATAATTAAGGCGAAGAGCTTCGCCATTCTGATATAGTAACGTATATTTCACATATAGTATGTATTTAGAACTGATTACGAGGATTGAATACCTACTAGCTTTCATTCATTAATAACAGGGTCCGCATGATTTATAGGAGCATATTAAGCCTACTTTACATGAGATCCTATGGTAGAGATTAATAATACATCTTCTTTTATTAATAAGAAAATTCTAATTATCCTGATTTACACACACTTTTATTAAACATTAAACTCAATACATGAATACTTCCTTAACGCTTTACTAATACACTTAACATCAGAACTACCACTGTTGTACTCCACGAAGCAGCTTGCCAACGCAACGCTCATTCGAGTCGCTTAACATAGTCAATACAAAAACTAATATCATGATGCAAACGTATTTTAACTTGTTGTACATTCCATTAAGGCACTTAATCAAATATTTCATCACAGTGCAATAATTATTTAGTTAAGATCTTGTTAAATCAACCTTGTTATACTTGTATCGACGATTATATACATATCCAGGTATCTATTGACTCATCACGATCTCTGGTACCATAAGGCGAAGAGACTTGAAATTTGGTAGGAATATTCCTTTTGTTGGTCGAGTAGAGGTCAGCTAAGAACGGATATTGCTAAATTCCACCCGCAAGGGGGGTTGTGGAATGTTAATCTAAAAAATTCATTTTTTTACATAATGGAAACTATCTAAAGTAAATTTTAAGAAATTTCACCCTCAAAGGGCAAAGCGGGTATGTTTCTTACTTGTAAAACAATTTGCCTAAATTAATGAAATGGTATTTGCCTAAATACCAAAAAAACATTCCACGCAGACGAAGCCGCGGAATAAGCTAGTGATAAATAAATTATAATAGTTAATTTAAATACTTTCTAATCGGATAAAGAAAGTGGCAAACGTAGCAGAAAACGTCAAAAAGTCAAAAAGGTTTTCCATTAAATTCGTTATTTAAATAAACATCGAATCACATCACTATATCTATGTATATATGTTACCCGTGTGGGCATCGCTTTGGCTATTTGATTTGTAAGGTACAACTTATCATTTGTAGACTAAATAAACACTCTGAAAAATATTCTTTACCTGTTCGACTTACCCAGGTTCCTTGGAAATATGAGGAAATACATATTTTAATGGATCGAATTTTCAATATAAATTATTCCTGAATCAATCATATATCTTAGTTATTTAATTATTATTCACTATATTAGTTTTAATATTTACATCTCAACTACGAAACATAAATTTAATTCGTTTCCTTCAAGTGTCTTATTCGTCTTAACAATCTATACACGTGGTTTTGAATAAACATAGCAACGTGTAAATCCAAGTTATTTACAGAGCTTTATATAAGTTTACAAAGGCTCTCATAACAGTGAGGCTTCACAAACTTTAGCACGTTTTGTGAATGTGACGCTATTGAAACTCGGAGGGTAGAACGGGAACAGAAAGGATATTCTATTCATTTACGATTCCAGTTGCATGGAAACGGCGAGAATTTTATAATTCCAGTACAAATGACAAAATGCAGCGGCTCACACAACCATGTGCAAGTGAAGTAAAAACATAATGATGATGACCTAAGTAAAATGACACCGTGTTAAAACGAGCAAAATTGGTTTATGTTCCAACTCCTCAGTGTTATACTACTATTGGTTTTAGTAATTTTACGTTAAGAGTTGCTTGGCAGAGATTGCTTAAAGCAATAAGGCCTCCCTGGCACATTAGATAAATTTTGAGGTGAAACTTCTTTAGGCGCATGTGGGTAAAATTTTTACTGATGAAACGCGTGATCAGCGTCACAAAGATGTGCAGCGTTTTTATGCTAATTTGTTTGAAGGTTAGGTAGTTATAATACTTACAAATAACATGTGGCATTTTAATTTGCCATTTAATGATTTAATATACTATATTTCATAAATTCTCTTTTTTAAATTTTAAATTCAAAAACAAAATTTTATTAATAATTTCTAATATTAACAAAAAACAGGTGGCATGTTTATACAATTTGTCATTTGAGATTTCAACAAATTTTAATATTCATTAAATTCGTAACACATCTTCCTTTTCCCCTGTGTCTCGGAAATCTAAAGTTTTAGATTTCTATAAATATAAACAAGAATTAAAAATTAGTTTGCCAAAGAAGTTTCACTTATGACATGTGTACCTTATACGCACGCACTTTTAATTTTTTCTTTCGATGTATACATTCAAGCATGTGACCTTAACAATCAAAGCTGTTCTAATAGAATTTGCTGGATCAGTGGGACTACAAATGGTCTGTTGGTTAAAATGCCTAGCATGTTTTGCCAGCCCAACCCAACGTATTGTATAATAATTTCAACGTTGATGACCCAAACACACAGTAACTCAGAAATTAAAAACGAATGAATATTAATTAATGAGAACAGAAAACCTTTTCATAAAATCAAGAAAACATTATAAGCAGTATAATGCTAAACATATTTTACAGATTGCTAGGTGTTTCTTTTTAGCGTAAATATATGTAATTACATAAAATATACATATTTTTAATACAATTGGACAATCGCAAATCCTTTTACTCCTTACTAAATCCGCAAACATTACGCAGAATTACCAACTCTTTAACTCAGAAGATAAGCCAATTGACAGAAAATCTTATATGTAATATATATAAACCTTAAAATTAACAAATCGCTTATGACTTAACCAGCAAGGTGTCACATCAGCAAGCGGTGACAACTTTATCTCTACCTACCCTGTGTGCGGTTAGTTTGAACTCGGCGAATGGACTGGCGGACAACGAACTTACTCGTAGGTACATTAAATGATATGGTTTTGTTCACTTTCACACCACGTACAAGTACACAGCAAAACGTACAAGATTTTTTTATCGAGACAATTATTTGTTGGATTTAATCACCGGTCTGATATTTAACGTAGGCGTTTCAGTTTAAAACATTTATTTGACGACTTAAATTTTTAACGGCAGCTCTGAGTCGAGTCATGTTTCCAAACGATACGTAGTATTTCCTTCTAAGTAACTCTAACTCTTTTGAATGAACCCAAATCTAAATTAAAGATTATAAGCTTTATGCACTAGTATTCGATTTCTTACACGTCTCATTGTGGCCAATTGTAACAATTCTCTTTGTATGACCATTTGTAACTCAACTACGGTTTGTACAAAAAACCATGCGTGCACCAATTATCGATCCATACATTAATTCTGTTGGTGTGTTTCATAATACCAAAAGTTCAAAAGACTAAATTAATTCTGACAAGACTTTCAGTGTAAGGTAGACGAAGTTATAACAAAGAACGTAAATTAAAAATTACGACAGCATGGAATTTATTTGTTCATTTATCTAATAATCAATTTCTAACAGCTGTGTCTCCAAGTGGAAATCTAGGCAAATCTGTTATTCATGGGATCCAATTGAATATCTAACCCGTACTTGAATTCCCGTGAGTATACACAATTAACTTTATTAGAATTGGTCGACTCACTTATGATGAGTTCAGTCACAGAAGATCCATTTATTTTTAGATTTACTTTAGAATCAATAAAATATATTAACTATTTTAAAAAAGTAGCTCAGTTTGTGAATGTTCACGTAGTATGATAAAACCTTTCGATTGAATAGACTTTTCAATGACACTTGAAACAAGGACAAGCAAAAACACATTGCACGCCATCGTAGGAGTGGTAGTCATTAACTTTAACGATTAGTATGTACTCGTATTACAATCAACTGTCATGAATTTGTGGTCAAACATGCTCTGTGCATTCATAAGACCTCTGACAACGATTAGACAACATCGCTGGCGCAATGATGCGACTACTCTTCGCTTCGGGTTAGGATTTGATTCCCAAGGCAATTTTAGGAAATAAAAAAGCCTTTTTTTCAATTCTGCTACATTGCTTCTTAATTTAGGTATTATTATTTTGCTATTTTATCTATAACACTATGTTTGATTATTGGCAAAGTCTGCAGGTTGGGTAAAGGTTTCCTCCCACGATGTCCACTCTCTATCCTGAGCTATTTGCCACCACTTTGGACCAGCGACTTTTATTATTTGGTCCTTCTAGCGTGATGAGGACCTTCCGCACTTTCTTTTCCTTGGGGTCCTCTCGATATGGCTATAGGTACATCTTTTGTCTCTAAGCCTCGCTATATGACCGGCCCGTTTCCACTTTAACTTTTGTGTGTAGATTAAGGCATTAAATTAGCGTGTCTTATCCTATCTAGTTTTTTTGTTTTAGCATGCTTCTGTCAGTTCCGCGCTGACAGGATGTTATTTTTTGCATAGCTTTTGACGTTAAATTTCCACGTTTGACATCCATATGTCAAGTACGGTAAGAGCAATTTTAGGAAATAGCATTCTTAAATTTGTGTAGCTCTAAAGGGTTGGATGTATTGTATTACGAGGTGCATATGAAGTTGCGCGGATCAGCTTGTTATGCATCCTCGGATAGATAAGCCTTCTTCAAGAAGTACTCTATCTACTGATGAAAACTGCATGAAAATCCATTCAGTATTTTTTGAGTTTATCACATATCCAAGAAAGTCCAAATCCGTTGCAAATTTTAAAGTGGCTAAACGTGCAAAAGTCCAACACAAATTGGACAGTTGTTAAATAATAATTTTTACTATAGTTAGTAGTATTTATTACTTATCATAATTCATTTTAAATAGTGTTGGTTGTTTATTGTATTAGTCTATTTTTATTTTTAGCTCCGCAGTACCTATATGCAAGTGTTTATCGTCCGATTTCTTTATGAACCATCTCCTTTAAAGTTAAAGTAAAGTAAACCACAGCCCATGTACGCAATTTTTTTGATAATGTCTTCTTATTTTTTTAGTCCATTACATATTTTTTTATTTTTCCTAACTTTTTGCTGTCTATCTTTAATATGTTTTTATTCTCGTGTTGGCAGCAGACGTATTAAGGTGCCAATTGAAAAAAGCAGCTTCGAGCTGACTTATACGTAATGTTTATGTGTAATTTATAAAAAATTATGTAAATGATCCATTGTTTTGCGAATAAAGATCTTTAATATTATTATTATATAGAAGGAAAAGATACGTTTATATGTTAGCACAAACGCAGTAAGTTTTCTTAGGACACTCTAGCATTACGTGGTATCGATGAAATTATGGTAGTCAAACGAAGCCTGATTAAAAACATTGAGTCGGATAAAACTTTTACTGGTACATTAGTTGTACCTGGAGTATCGAAATGATTAAAATATACCATAATTATGCAGTCAAAGAACTTTCTGGTATAGGCTTTATTGTAAATTATTGCACAAAGCAACTTTCGTTAACGACTCCTGCTTTTATATTGGATTTTAGCACTGTAAGCTTGTGCAATGCATCGAGCGATGCATAATTAAATTGAGGGGGGTCGACGCGGATCGCGTTGATGAAATGCCCGGGATTATTCTAATTGAAGGCGACTGCATTGTTGACTATTCCAATTCATGTCAGAGAACAGTATAACATTATAATAGAATGTTTATTTATTATACTCTAGTAGATGTTTGCGCATAGTTCCTGATCTTGTAAAAATCTCCACTTACTGACAGCCTACGATGCCAAAGAAGTGACTACTAAATTTCAAGTCCTTCGGGAATAATTTTGAGGATCTCGTGATGTCTCTCTTATTATTTATTCCCTTTCTCAATCGATTTGGGGTACTAAAGTTGGATGGTTGGATGGTCTCTAAAAGCAGATATAGTAACAATTTCGGTATATACATATATATCAAAAATCCCACCAGACGTTCTATATAAATTGAAAATCATAATGTAATTGCAATGAGTTACTATAAATGAAATTTATATTGCAGCTGTGATGATAATACCTAACAGAGTTTTGTGATTTCTTCTCAAAATGGGGCGAGCAGGAAAGCTAGCAAACTTAGTTTTAAATTGGTTACTTGGTACAATTGTAAGTCAAATTTTGGAAGAAATATGAGAAAAATATGACGGCTCCTACACACAGTCATTATATAATACTAATTTTGTAAAACAGTGTTACAAAGATAAGTTATTATGTACTAATTTGGTACAAAACTGAGGATTTGTTTTTTTTATATGATAAAAAATATGAATTAAATTATCTTATATGTGACTGTTCAAAATTGCTATAAACGTCTACTTGAATGAAGAATTTTCTATTGTATTTGATAATTATTTATTGTATAATGCTGATAAATTTGTTTTAAAAACCCTAAAGCATTTGAAATGATTATTCAGTGTAACTGTGGATTGTTGACTTTCGCTTATCCCATTATTCCTGTTTTGTAGTGGGCTTTACGAATAAAGCTGAACGTTTTCGGATTATTTACGCCATTGAATCACTAATGTGTCCACAGCACTGACATATAAATAACGTTGTTTATGGGCAACTATCATTTTTATGCAAATTTGTGCGAGCAAACATGTGAAATTGTTGATTTTCGAATCACAATTTTTATGTATACAAAGCGTAATTATTTTTATCTAGATACCTGTTTGTTTGTTCTGAATAAATATGTATACTTTATTTATCATATAAAATTAGTTTTGTTTACCCTTTATTGTTACAATTAATTTGTTGAATATAATAAAAATTTGATAATTAAACGATAGCAGAGGTCATTTCTTAGAGTAATGAATTTATTTATATTAATTAGTTATGCCTTAATAATAATGTTGGGTTAAAAGGGTTTTAACACATTAATAAATTCAGTCTAGACATAATAATAGACGACTAGGTAATGCAAAGACAGATAAAAGATTTAAATATAAACATTTTTGCATTGTTGCATGTACCATCCAAACATTGTTATATTAGTATTCGTTATGTGGATTTCTTATTGTACTTCTCTGTTTTAGCCTCCACACCCTATGGACTGGGTATATTTATGAGCAAAAGACCCGAAGATGGTATTAACGTGTATTCATATATCTCACGGCCTATGCTACTAAATTATTAACCTTAAAGTCTAAGTTAGAAGGCCTAGACCCCGTTCTTTGTAAAAGGGTTAACATCGGTTTGGCCGATATGAGAATGAGGTCATGCCTATAATTAACCAAAGCATTACGTATTCAACTAGGCAGTTAGGATTAACAGTAAACTATCGGCTTTTCGAAATTGATTATAGTTCCGAGGCCGATAAGCTTGTCTTAGGGCTTATGTACACGGAGAGTCCGATAAAGTATCTCTACAGAATTAAATTACAGGCTCAAATTGTTTTACTTTAACACCCTTTAAAACACTACGTTTTTATCAAATATTAAGGCAGAATTATTTATAATATAACAGTTTAATTAAAGGCGACGTTTCAGAAAATTTCATTATGCATTCATATCAATTTGAACTCAGTTCTTTACTTTATTTTAAAATCAGTTATCTTTTTTATTTATCAATTTCTATTATTAGCTTACACGGAGGGTGGACACTACATGTATATATCGTTTAAAGTTTCAATCGTTAAAATATTTCCACTCAAATTTGGATAATCATAATTTAAGCTTGTCAACAATAGCAACAACAGGAAGGAAGGAAAAACGGTTAAATAACGGTTTCGGTGGGTGGACTTTAACAGTAGTTGAAATCGAGATTTCCATAAATTTCGTTAGGTAATTTGCAATTCAAATATATCATAGCTGTGACTTAACTGGAGGAACATATTATTACTGGAGCATTTGCTTGAAACTGCAATAAATTGACGGAAAGCTGTGACTTAAGCTATCACTGATCGACACTCGAATAGAAAATTGGATTTCCATTACCGAGTTAATCGCTTCGTTTGATACACGCTTAGTATATCACAATATTGTGCCAATAGAATAAATTAAGGTTTAAGTACTGATATCTGCGTTTGATGGCCTCGCTAGCGCAATGATGCGACTACGGGCTTTACTTGCGGAGACCCTTGGTTTGATTTCCCAGGATGGCATATTTAGAAAAATTGCATTTTCTCATGTGTTTAATTAGGGACGGGTGGGAGCCTTTTGCTATGACTACTTATCACCCTACTAGCAAAGTACCGCCAAACAGAAAAAATTAATTAAAGCTACCATCTTAGACTGCATCGCCAATTACATCCGTAATTAGGGACTTTTCGTAAGGAGAATGATATCCATGAAATACATTGATGTTACTTTATTCTCTTACCTTTATTATTATTTATATCTTTTCTATTTTATTTTATTAAGACGCAAGAGTGAATGAAAACTTGGAGCACTTGTTTGAAATATTGATACTGGACGATAGTTTTAAATTAAAGTCTACTGTCTTGTAAAAGGTACCGGTAAAAGGGGATGAATTTCGATCCCCTTGGATCCTTTGTAAGCGATTCTACCCTCCGTCCCCGGTTTAGATTGATGATCAAAGTCCTTCACAAGTAGTTTGATAATAACGTTCAAGTCACAGATGACCTAGTGTAATCAGCGTTAACAGCCCATTTTCGTGAAGGTCTTTCCTTTTCACTACAGTTCAATTGAATTGATATGTAGCCTTTAACGTCAATAATAAGACTTTGTAATAACATATAAAATAATCCAGAACTTTAAAAATCGTAACTTTAGATTTTTAGTCATCTTTTAATATTGACGATAAAAAAGTGCTGCATCAAAAATCATTGAATAATATTAAGAAATGCTATGCAACGGATGCTAATTTTAACAAGCGGAATAATTGTATGAGTTATTCTTTCGAGCTGTGGCTCGTTAAGTAGTTATTTTAATAAAAGTAAGTGAAATAATTATTAGTATAGTGCAAGTTGTGTATATTAAAATAGCTGAGAGAATGAAAGTTGTTAGTTAATGTGAGTTGGTGTTTTTATAATACTTCTATATATTAAAATTAATACATATTCCTTTCCCGACGTAGACGCCAACAAAGAAAGGGTTTCCGCATATTCCAACAGCCACAGAACAGCTAGTTTTACATAAATTATACCTTTGTTAATAAAACTTTGTTGCACTTAACTAAGTACTACTAATAATATGCACTGTCGTAATTCGCTCGTGAAACAATTTCAACACCTATTGTTAAGTTTGTAGAAATCAAGAATTAAAATCTAAACGCAAATGTAAGAGGAAGGAAACAACCGACCACAAATCAACGGTAGCGACATCGACCGTAAATTAACCGCTTAATTAGCAAATACTATCCACGTAAAATCAAATTACCGATTACGTTATTAGATAATGGCGTAATTGATGTGGAAAATAGTTAAGCTCGATTGACCTTTGTCAGCGTTTGTGACTTCAATCACTGTATCTAATCATGTTCTGAGTATATACTCGTAGGTATTATTGATACGATATAATTGCGATTTCTAGAGATGTTTGTTAATTAAGCTATCGGAAAATGGTATCATAAATTGAAAGATTACATAGAAAAATAAAAGAATGAAAACTTTATTCAGAGCAGTGTGATATATTCTAACTTAAATAAGTTATACTATTTGGCTCGATTAAATAATTGATAAAGGAATAAATAATTATAATATATGGAAGGCAAAACGATAAAAAATGTGGAAGCATATCAAATATAATTTATATAATATAAATTGATGGTATATTATCAAAGTGTTTTTCATAAATATACATTACATAAGAGGAAAAGAAAAAATACAGTTAATTCAATTTGAATTAACTGTATTAAGCCGCATCTACACGCTGTCCATAGGGTGTTCTTAAAATGCTGGCAACATTACCTCTTTGGATAGCTAAGTTGATCTTATAACAGAGATAAGCAGCTCTAGGGTCATTTGTGGAATACAACAATCCATTACAACAATGCTTAAAAAAATACTTAACTTTGCTTCTGACTCCCACAATCCCACAGTTTTCACGACAAATGGCACAAATATGTGAACTTGTGTAATATAAAATGCAATGATAATAATTAAATATATCCGACTGTGTTTGGTGCGGATTCTTCTTAAAAAAGGGCGTGAGGGAGCCCTCATAACTTTAGATTTTATTTCGTTATAGAACGAAAATTATCAGTCGTACATTGGAAATATAAGACGAAATTACTTTAATTGACGGTTCGAAAGTGATGTAAAAACCTATAAGAGTAAAGAATGACTGATATATTTAAAGAAAAGTATTTAACATTTAGTGATGGTTAAAATTAAATTAAATGTAATGATAATAATAAATAAGAATATTAGATTAAGATTGTCGTGGATTCTTCTCGGAAAAGTACGTGAAATTACCATCATCACTTTAAATTTTATGTCGTTATAGAATGACCATCATCAGGCGTACATTCTGTCGAAATTACTGTATTTGATGCTTTAAAAGTTATCTAAAAACATATTAGAATATATAATTTTTAATTAGATTTACGACACTGTCAAGTTATTGTATTTGCTTAAAGTGATTGATATATTTAAAAAAAACTATTTTACTCTTACTAATGGTTAAAATTGAAGACTAGTATTAACTAACTATGTAACAGGAAATTTACTTCTTAATGGTTTCCACACAGCACTCGAACGAAATATTTTCTGCTTGAAGAGTATCCTAAAAAAGGCTTTCTTAAAACGTATGTGCTCTAGACCATACAACTGAAGTAAAACATACAATATGTACACGTATATACATATACCACTAACTTATTTCCCAAGTAAAATTTTACTTCGAAAAAATCGAAATTACAACACCATTTGATGTTGTAAACATTTTGCATGCACTATAGTGTCCCAGCCATGTTTATCGCGGTCCAAGTGAAATCAGTTTTATCCTGAACCCAATTTAATGAGGCATAAGATTGCTTTTCCAACGTTTGATTTGTACAAAACGGTCATCGTTCGCGGTAATGAGAATGAAAGTTATGAAGCGTAAATTGCTCCATAATGTTCGATTTGCAAGTGAAATGCCACTAAACGTCAGTTCCGGCTTACGGTAAATAATAATCGTTTGGGTGACTTCTATTTCTACGTAACTGTCTCTTTTTCAATTCCTAGTATTAATTCTCATTTTTCGTGTAAAGTAAGTAAAGTAACAGCTTATTAACGTTCCACTGTTAGGCAGAGGCCCACTCACTCATAGGAGAGAGGGTTTTTAGAACATAGATCCACCACGCTGCTCCACTACTGGTTGGCAGGCATAGTACACAAGTGTACTGTCTATACCTTCACTCTCATAGTCCAATCTGACGAGAATCCGTTACGATCAGAGAAATTAGGCGCAGGACCGACGACTTAACGTGATCTTCGAGGCACGTGGATCACACTTTCCGTATATCTCGTTCAAATTGTAATCGTTGATAAAATATTTTTTTTTATTAACACAAAATTCAAATTATTTTAGACTGACACTTGATATTTTAAGAAGCTATATTAGTTTCCTAAAATAATATGAAATTTGGGAAAAAATATAAAGAGCCATCTAGTTAAAGCTCACAAAAAATGTTTAACGGCTTCTTTCTATATTTTAAATATTCGTGCTAGATAGCGTAGAAATGGACTTTAAAACCTATTCTCAAGTTTCAAGTGCAAAACAAGTGTATTGTAACGAATTCTATTAATGTTTGAAAATGTTAAAAGTATATACCTATATATATATCGATAGTCTTTACATAATGAGTCAAGTAAAAAAATCCTACGAAATTAGAATTTTAAAGTAAAACTGCATTACCCTTTGTAACAATGACATGTTTTTTAAGCGTCATATTTTAATCATTGCAAGCATCATATTTTAAGAATTAACGTACACCCGACGAGTTTGTTGTGGGCTCGTCTCCAATCAGGAGGAGAAGGAACCCTCGTAACTTTAGATTGTAAGTCTTTCTTTAATGTTATCATCAGTGGTTCAATTAAATAATATTAAAAAAAAAATTATATTTGAGGATCAAAAGTGCTATATAGGCCTACTTGAATAAAAATATTTTGACTTTGATTTTGAATTGTATGATAAAGAAAAAAACGTTGATTTAGGTTGATAAATAACCAACAAAATCCCTTAAATACAAGTTTCTCATTTACATGTTAGGACTATCGATAGAACGGGAGATTGTGGACTAATATTAGAAATAAATACTATTTGATTTTCCAATGAGTTTTTGAATTCTGTTGATGTTTTATCGAAGGTTATATAGGGCGGAATCAATAAAACCTATGACACCTCGTCTCGAAGTTGCCGCGTTGTATACGTGACATGATTACGTGATGAGGAAAATCTTATAATCCGGATACGTATAAAATACCCACATATCAGATACACTTAAATTTCTGGCTGCTTTATGCTTCATCAAAGCAAGAACACTGGTGACGCCACTTTGGCGGTACTTTGGTCTTAATACGAGTATTTTTGATGGTGCCGCGTAATAACATCTTTTACCAAGTACCCTATCTTTTCCCTCGCGTGCATATACTCGTCTACGCTTTCGTCGCGACAAGGTGTGTTTCGCCTACCGCTGATATCTCCGCTATAAATCCGCTCGAATCTTCGTCTTGAAGTTATACGAACCGCTAGAACTATCGAAGAAGTGAACCGTTAGCGGTGTAGTGCAGTGATAGTGTTTTTCGCCGCCGCATCCACGCCCGTGCACAGCCCTACGTCGAGAAGTAGGACGAGACCTCGACACTCCAGGTACGTGCACGCGATTCCTTTCCCCCTTCATCACTATCACCCCTTACGCGGCCACTAGCCATCTTCCTTCTTTCTAAACCGCTATACAGTCCATTCCTCTCCATCTCAATTCCCCGCCCCGCTACATGGACGGTGGCACCTACTGCGCTGCCGCTCCAAACACCTTGAATATAAAATTTACATAATGAAGTAATCTTGGAAGTTCATTCACTTTTTTTTTATTTGTTGACGCCTTTAGATAAGGTATCTGCCTCATTGATTTAGTGGTCAGCTTGATCGGCTACAAACATGACGTCTTATGTTCGAGTCCCTAGTAGACTTTCTTTTTCAACTTTACGTGAACAACGTGATAACCCAAGTTATTCGGCATTTAAATTTTCTAAAATTTTGGTCCTTATCACGTTTTCTGTAGGATCAATATACATCGATTAAGACCCGGAAAGTAGTGGTGATGAACCAAGTAAGTAAGTAAGTAGTAGCCCAATAACGTCCCACTGCTGAGACCTCCTTACTTCGGGCAAATATTGAAAAAATCTTAATAGCACTCAATATCGATTTTTGAACGAGCCCGACCTGGGACCTTGTGTCTGTAGTCGAACAAGCTAACCACTAGACCAATGCGGCAGAGAAAGTACAAAAGTCTATATGCAAAATAAACGTGATAGTATAGTAATACTATGATGAAGGGATGAGCTAAAGTGCTTTGGAATTCTATTTCCTACAATTTCACCTCACATTAGGTTTCTTTTTATAGATAAGAAACTGCTTATCAACGTTCTGCTGCACCAAGGCGAAACAGTAAGGAACACTTACGTGCCTTCATATTGAAAGGTCAAGTGGTGCAATAGCAAGTGATCCTGCAAATAGGCACAGTCGTAAATTCTATTTAGCTGAATTAAACTTCACTATCACGAAGACCAATGATTATTATGTATTATAAGTAACTAGGAGGCTCCTGTCACTTTATCTATATTTAATAATTACAACGTTTGTTTCTATTAAAATTCTGGTAGCGTTTAATATAAATTGAACATAAGCATATATTACTACATAAAGACTATTATACCTTTATTTATTTATTGATAATCCAACAGCATTTTAACAAATTGTTACAAAGAATGCTTAATATACTTAAAATAAGGCCAAATACGAATTTCGCAAATAACGATATAATATTTGAAATAACAGAGTAGATATTAAGTAGTACAAATTTAGAAACAAAAAAAAATATACCAAGATACTCGCTATGAAGAGTTAGTAGGTGTTATGTAGGTGTGAGTGGGTATATGGGAATGAGTGAGTGTATTTGTGAGAAAATTTGTATTTGTTGGTGAAATTTAGTCGTGGAAGACGAATTAATGTCTGTTTTATTAAAATTTTATTTCTTATTAATCTTTTAAAAATTGTTGTATTTAGTTTTATTTAAATAAATTTCGATATATAGTAGACAGTCGTTATGGTGACTTCGTTTGCAGTCTCAATCGTTTGCTGCAGTAACTTTAGTAATATTTTGTAGTACATTTTTCTGTTTGTAGCAAATAAAAAAATTGGCAAGAAATGTATCTTTTAGATTTCCGACACACGGTGACTACAGTACATAATAATTGAAAATGATTGCAGAGATTTGCAGTGAAACAAGCTCCTATTGTTGTGTCTATATGAGTAAACTATCTTTAAAACTCGACAATTACTCCACACCCAAAAAAAAAATAATAATGACTGAGAAATATTCACAGTGACCGAAATGCTAAAAAACTATAATAAAATAAGAACTTAACCTGAACACTAGCTGACGAATCAGGTATAAACGATATCCACTTGACAATCTTGTATAAAATAATATGTGAATATGCCACGTATTTATATATGTTGGTAAGGGCATAACTCCTAGGTCAATTGTAGAAATTCTTTTTTTATAATATTCATTGAAGTCCAAGGATGGTTTTTATGGCGAAAAAAGTTCTCATAATTGCAGGGGAAAACCCTAAAACAATCCTTTTCTGTTTCCCATACAAACGTTTTCCAACTAAAATGTGGAGTCAATTTGACTTTTATTGCTATTCAATAAAGTTCATAATTAATTACAAGTATTCACTGTTGCCTAAGCAATGTAGGTTTTTTCCTAACGTCAAAATGTCAATTTGCACTTCATTGCCGCTGCACAAAGTTCAAAATGAATTGAAAACCAAATTGAATAGTCACAACATATAAGAGGTACAGATCATTAGTACTGCTATAATGTCATTTCGAAAATCATTCGTAAAAGTGAAATCTACCACATTTAAATCCTTTTGACAGAACGAAGTCTGTCGGGTCTGCTAGTTAAGATATAAATGCAGGAAGCTCTTCTGCAAGAATTACCGCCATTACAAAGTAAATAAGTACATAAGTTGCCTAAGATTAATAACGAGGTAGAATAAGGGGAAAACTTGTTTAACTGCAGTAAACAGAACACCGCGGGCGACCGCAATCCCTGCAGTAATTAAAAACTGGTCGAAGTACAGGATATAAGTCTAACGGGAACTCAATTTTGATAAATATGGTTTCACTGGCTCAGTGGTGTAGTGGTCAGCTTGTTCTTCTATAGACAGAAGATCCTGTGTTCGAGTCCCGGGTCGGGTGAATTAAAAAGTTCAAATTGCGTGCGTACAATGTACACATGTCAGAAGTGAAACTTCTTTGGCAAAATAATTTTTAAGTCTTGTTTATATTTAAACAAATCTGAATCTTTACATTTCCGAGACTTAGAGGGAGGGAAAAAGGAAGATATGTAAAAAATTAATACAAACAATATATTGAAATCTCAAATGACGAATTGTAAATAAAAATGCCACGTGTTTTTTGTCAATATTAGAAATTATTAATTAATTTTTTTTTTAATTTATAGAAAAGAGAATTTATGAAATATTTATAATTTATATTTAATGAATAATAGTATATTATAAATATAAATTTTAATAAAAATAGAACCGCCTTCAAAACAAATTTACAAATACATTAATATGCTCTAAAAAGTAGGAAATAATTGCGTATTCTGTTATAGTGTTCTTCGTTTTGTTATATTCGGAGTCGGTGTCAGCCAAGGTAGATGTTCCCCGCGTGTCCACTTGGCAGCTCTCGCGTCTCTCCCACGTGTGGCTATATACGAGTATGTAGGTACCTTGGCTGACACCGACTCCAAATATGACAATTGAAAATTTTTGGATACAGACTTTATTACTTTAAAGTAATTACACAAATAAAATCTCGCAGCTCACCATACTCATTTATAGTATAGTCATTTTAATTCCTTAAATGGTTGTAGTGTATTTAACTGTACCATATACGCAATTATCTGTATTTCCTATTGAAAATCATTAAAAATCTACTTTTTCCACTGTATTTCAAACTATATTTACCAAAAAAGTATACCAAAAGCTGTAGTAATAACCGAAATGACATTCGCACCAGTTCCTTACCTGCAACAGGAAAACGTCAGTATTAAATAGTGAAAAAAATAAAGAAGGTATTATTATATATTATAATAAACATTTTACTTTTAATGGATACAAAACCAATTATATAATTAATAGCTACGAATGCGGTTTCATTTGTATAAAGAACGAGCACCTATTTGCCAGAAAAATAAATCATTTCGCTAATCGACACTTCACTGTATTATCTTAACAATACGCTTGAAATATCCTTTATCCCATGACATACATACATACATAGCATCACGCCTCATTCCCATAGGGGTAGGCAGAGACAACATCCTTCCACTTGCCACGATCCTTGCATATCTCCTTCGCTTCTTTCAATCTCATTAAACCTTTCATACAAGTTCGTCGGTTTAGAGTACTCTTGACCTGGCCGTTATTTAAAATGTCCTGGATTTGGTCCAGGAACGTTCGCCTCGGTCTTCCCCTTCCAACTTTCGCATTCACTCTTGACTCATAAATCCTTTTTGTCAGTCTCCTTTCATTCATTCTCTCTACATGCCCAAACCATCTAAGCATACCTTTCTCAATTTTAGTCACTACGTCTTCTTTTATACCACAACGTTCTCTTATCACACTATTTCTCACTCTGTCACTCAGTTTTAATCCACTCATGCTTCTCAACGCTCTCATCTCTACCGCATTTATTTTACTTTTGTGATTCTTCTGCCATACCCAACTTTCACTACCATACATAAGTGTTGGCACCAACACTCCAGCATGCACTGCCAGTCTAGCCCTTTGAGACACCATCTGGCTATTCATAAAAGCATGCAGAGCACCATTTACCATATTCCCTGCATTCACTCTCCTTTCGATATCACTTTCACATGTTCCATCTTTTGTAAATTTAGATCCCAAGTATACAAATTCTTTCACCTCTTCCACTTGTTCCCCATCTATCAAAATATTGCCATTCATCATAGATTCATCTCGTTCAAAAAGCATAACTTTCGTTTTGTTTACATTCACTTTCATTCCTTTCCCTTTCAAAGCTTCATTCATAATATTTAGCATCTCCTGAAGCTCGTTAGCGGATGACGCAAGTATTACTTGATCATCAGCGTAGAGTAAACATTTGATGAGTAATTCATTCATTCTTAACCCATACATACATTCTTTTAAATCTGTCAAACATTTATCCATGAAAAGGTTGAACAGCCATGGTGACGCAACACATCCCTGTCGAACACCTCTTTCGACAGGAAACCACTCCGTGTACGCTCCGTTTATTCTGACACAGGCACTAGAACCCTCATAGAGAGACTTCAATGCTTGGATCAGACAACCGCTCACCCCATACGTAGATAACGTTGACCACAGCTCATTCCTCACCACTCGATCATAGGCCTTTTCTAAATCTACGAACGCGCAATAAACTTTTTGGTGTTTAGCCAAACATTTTTCAGTTATGCACCGTAAAGAAAAGACCTGATCCGTACATCCCATTCCTCTTCTAAATCCCGCTTGCACGTCCCATATTTTCCCATCAGTTTCATTAATCACCCTTTCAATTAATATCTTTGCATACAATTTGCCGACGACACTAAGAAGGCTGATACCGCGGTAATTTTTGCACTCCTGCTGTGACCCTTTTCCTTTATATAGAGGGACAATTACGGCCTTGCTCCAATCTCTTGGGACTTGACCTTTCTCCCAGCATATATTGAAAAGGCAGTACAGCTGAGCTACCACAATCCCGCGGCCAGCCTTCAGCATCTCGACTGACACTCTGTCATACCCAGCAGCCTTACCTGATTTCATACCTTTTATCGCTTTCATGATGTCATCCATACTAATCTCGCTATCACTTGTCTTACATTCATTGCTATCCGCAGAGGCCATATTTACCTCTGCTTCATTTCTTTCAAACAAACTTTCAAAATGATCCTTCCATCTCTATGACATGTTACTAAAAACTATCTCTTGCAGTAAAGTTCAGTATTGATGATATTATATGTATATATTCATCATATTATGTAAGTTTATATATGTGATATATATTAATTTATTGATATATACATGTGTTAGGATGTAGTCATTTGTGTGTATACTTATGTTGTTGCCTACCTACCTACTTAAAGCATTTTAAACTAAAGGTTATCTGGAAGAAATCGCTATTAAACGATAAGACCGCCTGTTTTTCTTTCTTTCCTTATTTAGTTAAGCTTATTATAATATATATTACTTTTAAGGTGTAATAAAGTGTATAAATAAATAATGTTATTTCCGAAATAATATATAAGCCATACAACAGTTATACACAGTTATATTATGAAAGTGTAACTACAAAATAATTCAAATTTGACTTCATCATCGAACCTAACGAACACTCTCACACTAATGATAGCTATTAAAAAACGAGTTTCCTTATAGGTCAACATTAAATCACAAATATGTGGATCATCAAAGTGGCCGTTGTAATCAACAAATCAACTCGTTGGCCCATTGGCATTGATTTTGATGATACCTAAATCGTTGCTTGGCAAGAATATTGGCTTATTTGAGAAAAGTTAATTTTACATGTGAGCTATCTGAAAATAACGCAAACCATATACGATATACATACATAGCATCGCGCCTCATTCTCATATGGATAGGCAGAGACCACGTCCTTCCACTTGCCACGATCCTTGCACATCTCCTTCGCTTCTTTCATTCTCATTAAGCCTTTCATAAGTACTCTTGACCTGGCACATATTTAAAATGTCCTGGATTTGGTCCAGGAACGTTCGCCTTGTTCTTCCCCTTGCAACTTTCCCATTCACTTTTGACTCAAAACCTTTTTATCAGTCTCCATTCATTCATTCTCTGTACGTGCCCAAACCATCTAAGTATACCATTCCCAATTTTAGTCACTACATATACCTTTATACCACAACAAGTATACGACTTATTGGAAATAATATGTGGAAAAAAGAATATTTGACGTTTCAAAGTTGTTGTAAAAAGGTACATGAACAAAGAATTTTTGACTTTAGCCGGCTTAAACTTAAGCCACTGTAAAGATCAACATATAACCTAAAGTTATACAGCGATAAATCCTTCATAAAAATGTGAAGATCATATTGGACACGAAGTTATTCGACTTAAACGACAAAACAAAATAGTTATCGGTTTTTATATACGCTGTATCAATAAAGTCTTTACGACCGCGTATTAGTTATAAAAAAAGTAATAAAGATGAAATTGGTGAAACAAAAGGAAATAAGCAACGCTAGACAAAAAGCAATCAAAACTATCGGATTGCCCGAAATCGCATTGTTACAGTGAAACGGCTCCGAGCGCCCTATCATAGCGGCACGTCATTTCCGCTCACTAACAACTACTGAGGACGATATTGTTGCGATTGTGTTCCAGAATTTTTCGATTCATGTTATATAAGATTGCTAACAGTTCCTCATTTTATCTCTAAGTTAAATTTGCAGACCATTGATTTTCAAATTTACAACCAAAAACTATAGACTGCTTAGTTGGTGACTCATTGATCTAGTGCTTAGCATGTTAGACTACAGACATGAGGTCCTGGGTTCAAGTCCAGGGACGGGCGAATTCAATAATTGATAATGAGTTTCTTATTAATATTTTCTCAATATTTGCCCGAATTCGGGAAGTTGGCCGTGTTGTCCAGCCCCGTGCCGTCGGTCTACTCCGGATCTCTCTCCAGTCGTGTTGGATTGCCGTCACATGAGACTATGCGAGTGTACTTTGTTTACTATGTCTGCCTATTCTCAGTGGAGCAGCGTGGTGGGTGTATGCTCTAAAAAACCCTCTCTTCTACGAGTGAGGAGGAAGAAGGGGACGTTAACGGTCGCTACTTACTTACTCATGTCATAAGTTAAACTTCTGTGCCAAACAAATTTTTTAAGGCTTGTTTAAATTTATACCAATCTATAATTTTAGATTTCCTAGACTTAGAGACTTACTAAAATAATATATGATAGGAATTTAATGAATTTAATTGTCATTAAAATATTAAAAAGGTCAACAATTAATACAAACAATATATTGAAATCTCAAATGACGAATTGTAAATAAAAATGCCATGTGATTTTTGTCAATATTAGAAATTATTAATTAAATTTTGTTTTTGAATTTTAAATTTAGAAAAGAGAATTTAGTATATTTAAAAAAATAGTATATTAAATGACGACTAATTAAAATGCCACATGTTATTTGTAAATATTAAAACTACATAACCTTCAAACGAATTAGCATAAAAAACTGTGGACTTCTTCGCGACGATAATCACGCGTTTTATCCGTAATAATTTAACCTTATGCGCCTAAAGATGTTTCATTTAAAAAATAAAAGAACTACTAAACTACATCACCAGGAATGTCACAAAATTAATAAGACAAAAAATAAGTCAATAAAGTAGTTGAAATAAAATAAGTAACTACATTTAATATTCCAGTCTGTATCAGCGATTGTGCTTACTTGGTAATATTCTCGCCAAGTCGTTATAGTGGAAACGGATAAAAGCGAAAGTAACAGAGATTGTTTCAGACATTGCACTATAATGTCAATGTTGTATACAAATAGTAAAGTTAGGTAAATATTCTAGTATGTTATTATTCTTATGATAAATAAACCTCATTAAAGTGGGTCACACTTGTATAATGAATCATTTTTGCAATTAGGCTTTTGCATAAAGTTTCAGCGGTTAAAGTTCCAGAGACGTATTGTTTATATTTTATATATAAACTAGATGACCTGTACAACTTCGACTATATTTGATGTTAAGGTAACTTAATTGACAGCCAAAACTTATAACGTTCATCGATTTAAAAAAAAATGCAAGTTTTTTATTGTATCGTGAATTAAAAAGAAAACGTAATTCTATACACCAAATGTAAAAATAAAGTTGGATGCGCTATAACTGTGACATCTTTTAAAAAGAACCCTTTAATTATTGAAAATATTGATAACAAGATTATTCCAAACAAAACTTCCAGTCATATTTCAAAAACGAACTTTATATAACTATAACATATTATAATTGTCAATAATTATTTTTATTTCAAGTCGTAAAATTGTTATTATTGTTCTGCAGATATTTTCGTCTGCATTGAATTGGAAATATCTTTTTATTTACAAAATGAAGTTCTCAGAAAGGAGATGCAGTATGGGTTGATATGGTAACGCGAGCACGTTTAGTTCAGTAAATATAAAATTTGTTACAGTTGCGCTGTTGGAATGTATGTTTATATTTATATCAAATTGTCACCAGACCATGCAAAGGGAAAACGAGACTATTCGATCAGTCTCCGGATTAATCCACAAACACAGCCTGAAAAGTGTGACACCATGACCTATTTCCAAAAGAGGTCGCCCGCGTACCTATACGTATTCAGAAAATGTCCCTCCCTTAGTACAATAAAAAACTTACAGTGAGGGTTCATTCTACACATCACTTTACTTTGTAACAGAGTATAATATTTATAAAACATGTTTTATATATTTTGCCTTTAAAGTTGCTTGAAATCTTCAAGTATGTAAATTAAGCTTCCGTGTGTTTGCATCTGTAAAAAATTTTCGTGGACTTGTTTCCATGTATGTCTACTTTTGATTATTTTAAGAATATTTATACCATGGACTCATGGATTGTGAAGTTACAGGTTCCTGGACAGAAACTATTAAACTTAGCGTCTAAATTGTGATTTCAAATACATCATTGTGCTTCCCCGTGAAAGAAAACAAAGTTAATTAAATACAATGGTGAAAGCAAATGGTATTGTAATATAAGCTTCAATTATGTGTTCACCAACTCAAAATTTTTTTCTTTATTCAAGTTAGCGTTTACAGCTTTTTTTGAACCGTCAAATATTGTTTTCATATTATTTCCAATATACGATTGATTGCGATATTAGACAACGACTTAGAATGTTGACAGACAATTCTTAGGATGTTGTTAAAAATCATAAGACATCTTTAATATCTATCACGAGTGATATATTATGCGTCCAAAATAATTGATGTGTATAACACTATGATTTATGTAACTCCATTAAACCGCTCAATATAAAATGATATCAAAAACCCCATTAAGGTTGAATATTTTACACTAGTCTTTAAGCTAAACCATTACCATTTTATTACATAACAAGGAGTTTCCTATGGTACCACCAACGTAGTTCCCCATCCCATGGGAATATGGGGTAATCCGTTACTTATTGGATAGAAATTTCAATATAAACTATGATTGAATCCATCAGAAACTACAAACACACTAAAAATTAACTTAATATCGATCCAATTATAATAGAGTCCATTCCACATACTCAAGTACAAAATATTTATGAATATGACTTTTAATTAGAACAGACAACTTTTGTATAAAAACAAAAATAAATTATAATTTTCATATTTATTGCCTAGCGTTATCATTTTTGGACAATATGTTTGTTTTGTTGTTAAACAAATTGTATTTAACGCCATGAACGTAAAAGTTTGCTAAAATAATATTTTGCGCGTTACTTCTTCTTTATTTTCTAGTGTCTATATATAGACACGCCGTTTAAAAGTGATGAGAATGTTAGATGCTATAAAAGAAGATGTAGAGACTAAAATTGAAAACGTATGCTTAGATGATTTGGGCATGTAGGGAGAATGAATGAAAAAAAAAGTATTTATGAGTCAAGAGTGAATGGGAAAGTGTGAAGTGGAATACCAAGGCGAACGTTCCTGGACCAAATCCAGGGCCTTTTAAATAAGGGTTAGGTCAAGAGTACTCTAAACCGACGAACTTCTATAAAAGGTTTAATGAGAATGAAAGAAGCGAAGGAGATATGCAAGGATCATGGCAAGTGGAAGGACGTGATCTCTGCCTACTCCTATGGGAATGAGCACTGATGCTATGTATGTGTTTATATAATGAAAGTGTACCCATATCTAAAACTGGGTTAAACACGGGTCAGGTTATCCGTTATACATGTGGGCCAGGATAGGGACGGCACGTGTCACAATAATTATATAGAATCTAAGCACGACACAGCTGATTATCATAATTTTTCCAAGCACAAAGTTTCCACCGTCTGTTAGTAGATATGTAAATGTCATAGTACGGTCGGGCGAACAAAGAAAAACTGAATACAAGGTCTCGGTATATTTTTACAAAAAACGTTGCCAAATGGAGCACCTATTGTGTGTCTCGAGATAGAATGCACGATACTGTCACTCACGAATACGAATTCAAAGACAACATTTAAAGGTTAGGTTATTGATGCTCGTAAAAATCATAAGTTTAAGAGTTGAAGGGCCTATGACACACGATTTAAAGAAAACAAAAATGGAGCGTGCTTACGATCACACGATAGAAGTAAAACTTCATCATTGCGAGGTTACTATCGTAATACGAAATACTTATATTACTGGCAGGTTAGCGCTGAACCATTATCTTACATGATGGTAAATAATGTGGTCTGAGGTGGAAGCACGATAATATGCTAAAAGGTAACTTATCCCTTATGGTTTGCACGTAATATCGAACCCGAACGCATTTTATTATCTTGGCGGAACATCTTTTCTTGTAGGGCGGTAAGAATTACAGACCCATACAAATTAAAAAATAGGATTTCCTAAATTTGCAATGACGGGAATCGAACCCAGAACATCTTCTAGCGAAGTGAATGCACACACCATTGGACCAGCGAAGCTGTTAAATATTTACGCTGGTTGTTTTTAACGAAATCTTGCTGATATTTTTATATGTAGCTAGCTGTTTTCGCGTAGTTGTTGTTAATCCCGTGGTATGCAGAAACACATCCTAAATGAGAGTTTACGTCACGAAGGATTAATAAGTGACAAATATTTTTCTCTTTTGCTATATATTTTTGTTTACGTTTCGATTCGTGTATTTATACTTCTTTCAATATCTTTAGTTTTCCGAATTTTTTTCCGATATTTTAATAGCTGTTTCAATATTTGAAGCGGTGGCGAATCCAACAAATCACACATATCATTAAAATAGGTGCCCAGCCGTTCAGGTGAAGTTGTTTTATACAATGTATATTAATTAATAACTGGCCCGCTTTATTGCGTTTGTATTTAAATAAAAAATTAACATTACTAGTTAAGCGTTACGGAATTTATCCCGGCGAAACACTGTCATCGGGAATATATGTATTACGAGAAAGAGAAGAAAACACAGTAATGTTTCATATGATTTTCACTTTATGTCGTTAAATACTAGTATAAATAGAAATCTACATTTACATGTACATTCTTCTCATGAGTTCCCATTGCTTTTCAAAACAACACATGATAACAGTTCCATCAACATTATGTAGAATCGATTCACTGGAAATCGCCAATAGGTAAACAACAATGTTATGATTGTTCAGATTGGGAAAACACAATGTAAAATTGAAAATATTTATTCAAAACCAACTCGATTTGGTTGCGATATTATTTATTAACGCTGTTTTGTAACGCTCACATTGTACACAAATTGAAATGGAAGCAGTGAAAGCTTGTGTGATTAGTTCAATTTGTAACTAATTATTTCGTTACCTAATAATACCCGTATAGAACCGAAACAGATGGGAATGTCTTTTCGTATTAGCGGACAGAAATTATCATAAAATCAGTATTTTTTGCTCAAATGTTAAATTATTCTTTTATGTTTCGCAATTGAATTTAAATGTGCACTCAAAAAAAAAGAATTCCATTGTAAATTGAATAAGTTTTTATTTCTACACAAATAAGTGACATTGGGAGTCCTGTTTTGATTTCACTGGCAGATAACTAATGTTGTAAAAGTAACTAAGCCATTTTTGTTTCAACATTGTTTTGTATTGCAGACAGTTTAAGTGCTTGACTGTGACCCCACCTGATAGTAAGTGATAATAAAGTCCAAGATGGAAGTGTACTAATCTGGTAAGAGCTGATATACCTCAAATGGTTTCTACACAGCAACGTACCGGAATACAAATCTCTTTGTTTGATGGTACGTTTTTGCTGGTTCAGTTAGAAGAACGAATTGGGAAGTTGGACGCAAAAAAGTGTTCTACAGTTCTATTAGAATATTAATTTGATTACAATATAAACTACATTTTCTCTCCTAGCTTTAAAGATATTTTTTGATCCCGAGAAAAAAACGAAAAATTGATCTTGTCGTCCCTATCAATGGTTCATATACGTACAATATTTAAGACTTTGCAATATTGCAAGTGCATAACTTGAGATCACAAAAAATGTCAAAAACCTACTAGATTCTATTTATCTATGTAATATTTACTATTAAAGAGCTAGCAATGATAACGCTATACAAACGTAATCGACCTTGTAACGTTACTCGTATTCTATCAAATCGATACTCCGATGCAGTTGTCCAATGCAACGAACTACAGCAGGGAAACAAAAAATATAGTGATTAGACACGTAGTTTCACTCTAATAAGTCCCACGATTGGATTCTGAACAGCCATCTCCTCTCTGAGATCTTTAAAATAAATCATTGGTCTGTTTTGTAAAGGAAGACATGGCGAGCAAACTCTCAGAAGGATCATCGTGATGAGTCTGAGCTCTAATCTAATAATCTAATTTTTTTATTGCTGGCAGGTTCGCGCTTGACCGTGTTCACACCTGGTGATAAGTGATGATACAGTCTTAGATGGTAAGAGGTACTTTACCTCTCATGGTATCTATACAGCGTTGTACCGAAACAAATGTATTACAATGAACACATGAAATATTTCTTATGTAAACGTTATTTAAAAAAAAACTTAAATCTATAAAAGACTAATGTTCTATTTCGTTATTTCTGTAAGGGATAAGGGAGCCTTTTAGATAACTTGATTTATTTTAAATACCTCCAGCAATTACAGTTATAATAAAACCAGTTTCCATCTCGACTCACTTGATATATTGAAAAACAGACGCTGCGAAGACTTTGTTTGTAATAGAAAGCATAACAATAGTAACTCCTAGTGGAGCTGGTGCAGCTTTTTTTGACCCACAAACGGGAATGGAGGTAAAATTTAATATCGAATCTGTTATTTCAATCATGCATATAGAACTAATAGCTATTGTTGAAGCTTTATCCTATATTAGCTCGTTAAGTCTCGACAATTTTGTAATTTTAACTGATTCCAAAAGTGCACTCCAACACCTGGCTAGATGTACCTCGACTTTTCGAGGATTTCCCATAGCCTATCGCGCTATCGAAATTATTTAGAGACTTATATCCCTAAACAAAATTATAAAAATTCAGTGGATACCCTCGCATATAGGTATCAGCGGGAATGACAGAGTGTATCTACTTGCTGACCAGGCGACCTATGAAGGCGATTTAATAAAAAGTTCGCCTAATTATTCCGAATGTATATATTTGATAAAAAATAAATGTACTGACTTGTGGAACGAATACTTTGACTTACGATCTAGAGACAAAGGGGTATGGTACCGTACCATGCAGACGAAACCGATTCAATCTTGGATTGACAATTGTACTCTAAAACGCCAGGATGCTGTGCATATCCTAAGAATGCGGTCCGGACATATTCCATCAAATAAGTTCCGATTTCTGATGGGACAAGTTCCTACACCTAATTGCCCTGAGTGTTGCAGACCAGAAGATCTGTATCATATTTTGATGGAATGTGTTCGAAACGCGCCAGAGCGACATGAGATTATGTCCCGGTTTCCTACACTTCGAGAGGTTGGTGGCTGTAACAGCGCCTTGGCTCACCCTTTTGCGGCGATGGCCAATGCACTGTTACAGCTATATAAAAAAGGACTCCGAAGTATGTAATATTATTTATTATTAGTATATTGTGTAGTGGTATTTTCATTTCATTAGATATGTAAATGAAGAACTGTACGGAGCGTCTTAGTCCAATTTGGACCAAGCTCCTTTAAATTTCGATTAAAAAAAAACAATAGTAACTCGCAGAAAAGAATAAATAAAAACCTGTAGCATAATACAGCCACAGTCAAAATGTATAGCAACAAAATATAAGTCTAGTGTCAAAATAATATAACTCTAGGTCGATAAATAGGGAAGTTATCTTTATAAAAAAAAAATGATGTTCAGGTCAACAATTGTGGGTTTGCTGATAACTACGATTTCTTTAGACTATATCTAAGGTAGAAAGAGTATTTTATTGATTTTTCCATTTACTTATACTTTACATATACTTTAAGTGATTTTTAACGTCGTGGTTTATTTAAACTTCATATATTTTTGAAGAGTGGGGACCATTGATGTCAACGTAACGACCTTGCGACGTGACCTGTGTCGAATCGATACGGCGCAGCGGCACGAAAGACAAACCAATTTCATGAAACTAGAAGGTTTACGGTCAGTACCCTTGAAGTGAAACGTGAAACATTTATTTCCAGTAATTTGATCATATTTACAACCAGCTTTCCCGAACAATTTCGCTTGCGACACATATGGAAGAGAACAAATTTGATTATCATAAAAAAGGTCAAAGGGACTCAAAAGATATATACGTGGCGAACATTTTTTAGAAATTTGTTAGTAAAATAATTCAAACAATGTTGCGTAACTTTAATCGTTAACGCCGCTCACGCTAAAGAAGGCTCTAAAATGAAATGTGCCCCATTTTTTTGCAACATTTTTCAATGATTCTCGATATTTATTGGTTTTAGTGTGATGTTTAACAGCTTATAGGCTTCCATGACACCATTTATCAAACATTACAAGATTTTTGAAGTGAAACATCTTTAGGTACATCAGGATAAAACGCGTGATTAGCGTCACGAAGGTGTGCAGCGTTTTTTTAGCGAATTCGTTTGAAGGTTACGTAGTTTTAATATGGACAAATAAGATGTGGCATTTTAATTTGCCAATCGTCATTTTATATTTTAATATTCAATTTTTCATAAAATACAAAATAAAAATATTTCATAAATTCACTTTTCTAAATTAGAAATTCAAATACAAATTATTAATTTGCAATTTTGACAAAAAACTCGTCGTATTTTTATTTACAATTCGTCATTTGAAATTTCAATAAATTATTTGTATTAATTTTCGACTCTTAAGGTTTTAATGATAATTAAATTCATTAAATTCTTAACATATCTTCTTTTTTCCCTCCTTCTAAGTCTCGGATGTCTAGAGTTTTAGATTTGTATAAATATAAACAAGACTTAAAAATTAGTTTGCCAAAGAAGTTACACTTTTTTTTAAACGAACTGTACAGACAGGGTGAAATATTTTTTATTTTATATTAAATTAAATATTACTACATACATACTGTGCATACTTATCTCGTCGTCGTCGTCGCTTCAACCGATGGACGTCCACTGCTGGACATAGGTCTCACGTAATAACGTCCACGAGGCCCGATCTTGCGCCGCCTGGCTCCAGCGGCAACCGGCGACCCTCTTTATATCATCGGTCCAGCTTGTGGGGGAGCCTGCCTCTTTTTTTAATGTTTTTAAATCTTTATAAGATACGCGACCTTTTCGGGGGATAGATCGGGTTATGTGGTATTTTCCACTAAAACCCCCCCGGTGGCCGGGGCCTCCGCCACATTGTGCTTTTTAGGGTTCTCCTGCCACGGCAGACCACATTAACCTGCCGTCTTCCCGGAAGGAGGCCAGCCTACATTGCACCGTCCGGTGCGGGGTCGCTACTCCAGCACCTTCAGCCCCCAACGTCCATCGGCGACGTCTTTCGGACTATGTGCCCCGCCCATTGCCACTTCAGGTTCGCGATTCGTAGGATTATGTCGGTGACTCTGGTTCTACTACTTATCTACTTGTTAGCGTAATCTGGCGCTATGCAAGGGTTATCGGGAGGCGTGCGTATACGACACGAGAGGACGCCTCCGCGCTGCTCTATGAGCATAGAGCAATAGCCTATAGATTATCTGTAGTCTGTAGTCGTAAGAAGTCGAGATCGAGTTATCAACCCACGAGTTTTGGTGACGGGCGCAAAATAAGCTCACGAAATGCGGCGTGTCATAGCGCGGCTAGGTTATTTCGCCCACGCGGTGGCGGCAGTAGGACTTCCCTGTGGATTTTGGAGTGGAACAGAGAACCAGCGTCGCCGACAGCAGCTTTCCGCGACGCTTTGGCAGGTTACAGACACATTCCACAATAACACACATACAAATACACACCCACGTTTCATTCATCTGCCAGAGCTCGTCGCCGTTGAGGAGATCGGCGCCGGGAGACCAGGTAGGTGCATAAATCACTCATATCTGTTCGATCTCTGTGGAATTTCTCCCCTTAACTTTCTGCTCCCGCCGTGTCGGGGACCGATTCGACTTGGACCTTTATGGGCCGGGTCCAGGGTCGAGTCCATGCCATGGTCACGGCCGGCGTAAACCCTACTCAATAATTTTTTTTTTTTACACTCGTAGTAGATGACACTAAATGTTAACATAGTTTTTTGAAAAATTAATTCATTAATCAAATAAAAATTACGAAAACTTGTCATTGAATACAGCACTATATATTAAAAGCTCACGTAAAAGTTTTAAACGTTTCTTTGACTTTCAGAAGTTCTAGATGGCGTTGAAGTTGTATGTACTTTTAAGATTTATGGTTTATAATCCTAATAATAGTTATATAAGAAAACTAAGAGACCACACAGACAAATACCTATAGAAAAGCAAGTACAGTTATAAACACTTTGATTACCTAACTGCAATAACACATACGATGATCACAGCTGTAATAAAGAGCGATACGGCCAACCGTTGTGCAATTTTACCATTACAAATTGCGTAATAGTTTTTATAGGTGCACCATACATATTTTATATGAGGATATTTTTCTAGGAGTAATGTGCATTCTACTATCCATTGATATATAAAAATATAAATTGTTTTTGCCTGCCCTTTATAGATTTTGAAACTAATCAAACGATGTGTCCCAAACCGGTTTATTTTTTACCACTAAACTCGCTGATTCATTGACCTAAAATTTACCAAAGTAACTCCTTTCACAATGCAAGATCACTGAGTAATACCACAGGCCACAGCTAGTTATAAATTATATAAGTAAAAAAAGTAAGTAGCAGCCCATGAACGTTCTACTGCTGGATAGAGGTCTCCTCACTCATATGAGAGAGGGTTTTTACCCACCACGATGGTCCACTGCTGATTGGCAGGCATAGTACAAAAGTGCACTCTACTCCTTCTCTCTCATAGTCCGATGTGACGGGAATCCGACATGACCTGAGAGACATCAGGCACAGGACCGACGGCTTAACGTGCTCTCCAAGGCACGGGGGTGGATCACACCGCCAACTTCCCAACTTCGGGCAAATATTGAGCAAATCTCAATAGAAAACTCAATATAAGTAATATTATTATTATTACTATTATACTCAATAAAGTAAATAATAATTAGACGTCCTCTTGACGCAATGATCTGAAAGTACTTTATCCGCTAGCAAAGGATTCGAGTCTCGGTAGGGCAATATTTGAAATTGAGTTTTTTAATTTATCTGAATCTGGCTTGGATGAAGGCATAGTCCCTGCCTAGTGACAATTCTACTAACAAAGATGTGTTGCCAAGCTAAAAAACCTTCGTTCCAATACGATACAACAGCCTTTCAAATATGAATGTATATGTGTCCTGATAAAAAAAACAGAAACTTTTGTTTTCGTTTATTTATTCCAACTAATCTCTGAAACCCGATAATTTACCTGATGTTATAAGGAGTAATGCAAGCTTTACTAAAAAAAACCGATATAGGTGGGTAACATTAAAGAGATTAAGCGCAGGACCGAAGGCTTAACGTGCTCTCCGAGGTGTGGAACATACCGTCAACTTCTCAACTTCGAACAAAATACTGAGAACTAGAAAAAAAAGCTAAAAGTGCGTGTATACAAAGTACACATGTCAGAAGTGAAACTTTTTTGTCAAAGTAATTTTAAAGTCTTGTTTATATTTATGCAAATCTAAAACTTTAGATATCCGAGACTCAGAGGGAGGGAAAAAGAAAGATATGTTAGGAATTTAATGAATTTAATTGTCATTAAAATATTTAAAGTATTAAAGTTAATACAAATAATTTATTGAAATTTAAAATGACTAATTGTAAATAAAAATGCCACGTGTTTTGGTCAATGTTAGAAATTAATAATTGTTAATTAAATATTGTTTATGAATTTAAAATTTAGAAAAGAGAATTTATGAAATATTTTTATTTTATCAAAATAGTATATTCAATTATTGAATCACGAGTGGCAAATTAAAATGCCACATGTTATTTGTAAATATTAAAACCTTCAAACGAAAATGCATAAAAAATGCTGCACATCTTCGTGACTTTTATCACGCGTTTCTTGCGTAAAAATTTTACCATCATGCGCCTAAAGAAGTTTCACTTCAATAAATAAATATTATTTCTTTCTTTTTTCTTTACTGCTAAGTGTTTGATTGAGTCTTGACTGAGTGTTTGATTATAATTTTATTTGATCTTAAATTTGTACATTGTATTAAAACGTCATATCAAATCAGAGAAAATGATGCTGTGATAAAATAAATAAACTGTTAGTATTTAGTTGGTTAATTTAAACGAATTAGCATAAAAAATGCTGCTCATCTTCGTAACGTTAATCACGCGTTTTTTCCGTAAAAATTTTACCCTCAAGCCCATAGAAATTTCACATCAAAACACAAAATTCGATATCAATTTCTGAGTCCGCTCGACTCGGGGACTCCATTCTAGGGTTTCATTACTATAGCCCAGCATGCTGACTACACTAATAAGGCAGTCAATAATAAAACTAGGTGTTACCAATGATTCAAGCGTAGCTAACTTTACCAATAGGTAAAGTTAGCTACGCTTGAATCATTGGTCAAGGATATATCTACTTTGATAGGCTCTCTAGTGTCCGGAGTGAAACTGTTCGAATGGCGAATCTAATCTGAGATCTGACTGACCGCTCGCAGTATCGCTATTGCCCTCAAGGTCACTCACACCGATTGTTACACTTAACGGTATAAAATCTTTGTTCGCGATGTAGTCGACCGCTTTTCGAAATTGCATTCAAGGATTTCTCATGACATACTTTGCAGAAGCTTTCCGAATTCACACGACAATAATCAAGATGTACACAGATTTTGCATGTGCTTTACTACAACGAAACCACTACAACCATATCTATGGAAATGTATAAAAATGAAATCCCTAAATCCCGGTAACAAACATCTGGACCAATTTCGCAAATTCTTTTTGTCGTTCACATTTGTTTTAGACGGGAAGACGTTCTTATGAAAAATAAAATTAAGAAAGTTGCATGGAGCATCAGAAATTATAGGATTTTTTTTTAATTTGGTAATTATTTATATTGTAACCTAAATAACCCGCAATGGTGTTAAGAAGAAGAAAAAGAAACATTTTTCTGTTTTTGTATGTATGTTTGTAGTGTTTTCACAAAAATACTACTGCATTTTTACTGAGTAATAAAGGCTTTCTTACTTTCTCAAAAAAAAAAATCAGGGATACCTAATAATTAAAGTAACCCAAGGTGTGAAAAAGTGAGTCAAAAAAATCTATCATCGCGTGCGGAAACTATTGATGATGAAGATTAATAAAAAAGTCCGCATTACCATATGTCCAACTACTGTAATAATGCCACTATAACTACTTTTTTACCTTATAAAAATTAACAAAAGTGCCAACAATAACGAAACCATATTATTCATACTTCTGAACTAATCCTTATCATATAAAATTATTTTTCGGAAAACGGTTTTTAATATGATATAGTCATATTAAAAACCGATTTCCGAAAAATAATTTTATAGCGCTGGTCATATTCATTTTGTTTGTAGTGTACTATTTTATCTATACATGTCTTCATACAGAAAACACTTTAAATAAAATTGATTTCATCAAATTGACTGTTTCTAACAATATGAAGTTAGTATGAAATATTTTGAATGGTTATTAATTTTTGGAGAATTCTTTGAGAAATATATTATTGAAACGCAAGTCCTGGCATCCTCCCAAAACGTTGATTTGCTTAAATCACCTTAAAAAGGTTACTCGTATTTGACAGGCTATGATCTTGTCGGGGCGCTTAGCCAATAAAGTAGTGAGTAAATTTAATTTGGTGTGTTAGCCAGCCTTGGGTACACGCCAATATAAACGGCGTGCTCTCAAGCTTAGCCTTTCGACACGATACATAACATTACCAAGACGTTATACATTTAACAATATCTGCCATTTCTGCACTTATTTAATGTTAGAGCTTCGGGGAGATAACATCTCCCTGTCGCACTCCACGTTGCAGTTGGATAGACGCTGTGCTTTGGTCCAGTATACGGACTGACAAGGTGGCGTTTTCGTACAAGCACTTCAACACGTGTATGTATCGGTAGTCTATTCGGCATCTCTGTAAAGATCTCAACAGGGCCCATGTTTCCACCGTATCGAAGAATTTGCCATAGTCCACGAACGCTAAGCATAGTGGCCGATTATACTCTTCGTTCTTTGGTCTAATCTGCCGCAGCTTAAAGATGTGGTCTATGGTAATGACTTGAGAACAGTTTGTAGACATGGCTTAGCAGCGCGATAGGTCTGGTCTTGTTCTTCAATAAGGTGTTGTCGCCTTTCTTGAAGAACAGAACTACCACGCTCCTATGTCATGCCTCCGGCACTGAGCCATCGAGGATGACGGAATTGAACACCCGCTGAAGGGCTTTGAGTACCAGTTTTCCACCTGCCTTCAGGAGATCTGTTGTGATTCCATCATCACCTGGTGCCTTGCTGTTCTTCATCTGTTTGAGAGCCATACTAATCTCGTACAGGCTGACGTCCGGGATGTGTTCAGTGTTCATATGTACATATTTATTTACAATGTATATCTATATTCTTTCTACATTTGTATGAGAATGAACTGATCCCAAAGAGCTGAGCCAAAATTGATGATGTTCTTAGGTAGTTCACAGATTACCTAACCTTTAGAATATGATTCGATATATATCGCATTTTCCCATATTTCAATGCACTCGGGAACTATGTGGGAACACAGCTCGACACAGCTTTGACTATATAATGACGACAAAAGAAAGATTTGACTTGTTCGTTTGCTCCCAACTCAAAATCTATTAAATCGGTTTAAAGAACTTCTTTGCAATATAAATTTAATTAATGAAATAATGTCTAAAAAAACTGTATTAACATCAACTTAAACTTTAACAGAATATTTTAACTTCAGTAGTTAAATAAATTAAGGATTTAAAATTGGAATTAAATATATACAGATTGAGGTAGAGAATTAATGTTAGGAATTGAATAAATTAATCTAATGTAAGACTAACTAATTTGGTAATTGCAAGTCTTTAATGTTTAACTAAAGAGTATTTAATCGAGTGATTGTGGTTTTAAATATTATCGAGTATTTGACTTGATTTTTTATAAAAATTAAGAATAAAAGTATATTTTGACTGTAGAAGTATGTAAGAGGAAAATAAAGGAACGAAGTAGTAGTGTTTGTAAATACAAATGTAACGGTTAAAGTAAATAGCAGCCCATTAACGTCCCACAGCTGGGACATAGTACATAACTGCACTTTCTATTCCTTCACTCTCTATAGACCAATGTGACTGGAATCCGACACAACCGGAGATCAGGCGCATGACCTTAATGTGCTCTCAGGGCAACTTCGGGTAAATATAGAGAAAATCCTAATAGAAAACTCAATATTGATTTTTGAATTGGCCCGACCCGGGACTCAAACCCAGGGACCTAGTCGAACATGATAACCACTAGACCAATGTAACAGTAAAAACTTAAAATACAGCCAGTGTAACTGAACAGTCTTTCAATTATAATAAGCGTAAGCTTTTACTATAAAAACATATAAATCAATTTATAAAAACAATGTTTCAATAGCATTACGTTGGCAGTTATAAATTTTAGTCATTATTTAACGAAATAATCCCAGATATTTCACAAACTAAATGAATCGTCAAACCGCACTCCCGGTTACAAGGGACCATGACACGGGTCAAGGGAACAACACGTTCCGCATACTTGCGATTTCATATACTGCATTCGTGATGTTTGCGCTAAAGCGTAAAGCGGGCACCATACGCTTTCATATAGCGTGATGAATATTGTTATTGTGCATTTATATCTGTTATATTACGAACATAAACGGCAAATGCCTATTCGAGAATAATGAAAGCGTAAAGAATTCTAGATGGAGTTAACTAAAAGGTTGGCTTCAAGTGATTATTTATTAAACTCTTTATTAAATTCCCTCTATTACAATACATGTATAAAGCTAATATTATAAAGAGGATGCATTTGTGTTTTTGTTTGTATGTTTGTAACGTTTTCACACAAAAACCACTGGATCGATTTCAATAAATTTTTCACCATTAGAAAGCTGCCCTTTCACTGAGCGACATAAGCTTTATACTTACTAAAAAAAATAGTGATTGCTAATAAAATTGCATTATTGCAACCAAAAAATCATCGCGTGCACTACGAAAACTATTGACGATAGAACAAAAACATGTTCTATATAGAAGGTATTGATATCTACAAAAAAGTCCGGGATACCATATGTCCAACTACTGTAGTTATGCCACTGGAACTACTTTTTTGCATTTTAAAATTCGATAAAAGTGCTGAAACTTAACAAATCATATTATTCATACATTAAAAAACTGTTTCAATACCTGTAAAATATCTTTTAAATGCTTCTTCAAAAGATATACCTAATTTAAAATTCTCAATCTAAAGAAAATAATATATACCAAGTCGAACTCCAGTGTCAAATGTTTTGTATTGGGAATCATCGTTTTATTAAATCGTACACCTATTAAAACATGACAAAAACATATCATTAGTGCAAAAGGTTTTAAAGTAATAGACCTTTGAAGCAGTTTAAAATTTGCTATAATCTACACAATAAATACTTATATAAAAAAACATATTTGTTCTATCTATTGCTGCAATTAATTCGTCGGGACTTTTACCGGTAGATTGCTGATGATTGATTATAAAGAGTAACTTATGCTTCTGAAATTACGCGGGTATCGCCGCGGGGTGCAGTTAGTCGATAATAATTCTTTTTTATACACTAACAAACCAGTTTCAAAAAAATTATTGTTACAAAATATCCCATTGCACGTTTATAACCATATCAGTAATAATAAATACAGAACAGGAAATATTTCCAATGTCAAACTGCTTATTATAAGTAACTCCCAGTCGAGTATATCAGTTGTTTCCCTGTTGTAACTGAAAAAACATTAGTTACTTCGAACACAAGGACGCGATACTGTTTAGTATTCATGAGAGACAACATAGTTCTCCATTACCCTGATCTTTCTAAGAGTAGTTTCAGATTAGAAAGCACCCCTTACTTAAGAATTCTCACAAGTAGGTTCCCATAAGGAATTTCGACCTTCTATTTTCTCCCAACAATTTCATTAAGTGGAAAATCAAACATCAAAAGCCCATACTTTACGGAAAAATGAAGGAATATATCAGACATTAACTGACATTTTTGCTAAACAATTTAAAAGAAAGGTGACGTCTGAGAAATGCTTCTGATTTGATTTGATTATACCTTCACTCTAATTGCTCAACCGGGCCATTGAGAGTTTTGGTGTAGAAAATAAGTAGCTGTCTTTTAACATCCCACTACTAGGCACACGCCTTCTCACTCAGATGGGAGAGGGTTTTAAGGGTTTCTCACTACGCTCTTCCATTGCAGGTTGGCACCCCAGAATTACTTCCGGGGTATACAGATTGCTTCACGATGCTTTCCTTAATTGAAAAGTACCGATAAACTATAAAGAACAACCAAGTACCCAAGTTTCTTTTTATAAAGAGAATAAAGAAGTTGCGGGCTCGAATTCTGGGCAAGCACCACTAGCTTGCCCAGAATTGGAGCCCGCAACTTCTAACGAGAATCCATTAGGCAATCATGACTTTAGGCCTATGAAATACTATACTAAAAAAACCTAATATTTATATTAACTACAACATAATTAAACAATATTTGCAGAAAAACGTAACGCCAATACGGGAGCACCAGTCATGTCACTGTTGATGTTTATTCCTAGAGCTGGTTTTCAACGGTGACCCTAAACTACTTACATAATAACAATTACATATTAATAGATAGATATGTTCATATAAGCTGAGACGGGCAACTTCATCTGCTTTCACTTAGTTGTAAAACTTGTAGTACGATACCATATATTTGATAGTTATATAACTTGCTTGATAGCAGTTCTCCTACTTAATTAACTTTGATTTTAAAAAAAGAAAATTGAGAATAAAATTGACACCAAAGCCGGAATAAAAACCAGCAAAAAAAAACATCAAAATCGATTGAATAGCTTCGGAGTTCGTTGCGATCAGACTCTGTGACAGAGAATATATACACATAAATGTTTGAATATATATATATGTGGGTGTATGAGTCGGAGAATAGGAGAGGAGAAGAATAAAGCATAGCATAGGCATAGCGTTCTCCGCCGACATCATCATTAGTGGGATCCATAATTCAATCTCCAAACTCTGTGGACTTTGGTGGGTAATGTTGGTGTGATTGGTAACTCCGTACCATTGATAGATAGTTGGCGCTATTGATAGATTGCGCTGGCGTTCCACAAGCTATTTGACTCGTCGTTTTGAAATATATATATATATATATATATATATATATATATATATATATATTGTTTGCATTTAAAGGTTTCAATAAACTTAACAGGTATTGGTTTCCCAGTTTCGTAGCCCGGAGACGTATGCGAAATGAAGATGGTAAATTGGGCAAAGATATCTCTGTGTGAGTGAGTTCCGTATTCAAATACAAAGTCTCAAAACTCAATCAGTGAACAAATTCGATGCGACGGGGGGATTACGTGATCGCGAAAGTCCCATCAATATTCATAAGCGGACATGTCAATGAATAGTCTATGAACGTCGAACGTGTTGTCGCGTTGATACTTCGTCTCACTTTCCATCCGCGTGTCACTAATTCTTTTACACCGCTTGATTACATAGATGCTTAAATAAATTTTACATAAGATAAAATGCATTTATAGTTGACAATCTACTGTTACTCAAAAATCTATTATTATCTAAATTGCAATATATTAATAATTACTTTTTGAATTTAGCACTACTTCTCTTAAAACAACTACTTCACGAAATACGATTAGAAACATACAATTGTTCCGTTTGTCAAAGGTACCTCGTATTCCTTAACATTTCGTAACATTGCACCATGATTTTTGGTAACTTTAAGTGTTGTCACTATATTACTCAATAACTCCTAACATTTCAGAGCTATCAGTGTCGTCACCCAACTATCTGTAATCTAACAAATTAAACACGTCAAATGCGCCCTTTCCTGTAAAGTTACAACTGTAATTCAAAATTCTAAGCTCTTCCTGTAAGATACCTTGTCAATTTATCCGTCGGATATATTTTTATTGCTGACAAGTTACAGCATGACTGTAATCTTATCTCTCAGCTGATGGTAAATGATAATAAAGTTAACAGAAGCGAGGTGGTAGGTGGAGCAAGAAGGTGATAACAGAAGCGTTCTGACTTGGTAAGAGGTAATTTACCTTTTAAGCTTTACACAGCATCGTAACAGAAGACAATTTTATTGCATGGCGGCATGTCTATGGTTGTAGCTAGGTAACTTGCCACATACAAATATCCCGTAAGTCTAGAGTCTAGACCACTTAGAAAGTTCAATTTATTAAATTTCCCATACTGAGAGTCGTATCCAGGAACCCTGCTAGCGAAGAGAGTGCTCACATTATTGCACCAGCAAGGTCGTCAAATGGCCTAAACTATTCTACAAAATAATAATTTTACTTACTTTAGAGAAAAAAGCAAGAGTAACCGAGATAACCTTGTTAATCTAGACATCCGATGAAATCGAGTGTCATATTTGTCTTATATATACTGACAATATGTATTTATACATATGCGTAAATAAGGTAAAAATTAAACAACAGGTGACAATCCTTATATTATAGGAGAGAAAGAGAATGTGCAACATGCACCTCCAGTTGTAGCTGCTTTAATGCGGATTAACAGGTCACACGCACATCCGAATTGCGAATAATTATTTCTTCGTCATAAAGCTCAATGACGCAATTAAAATAATAAGAAAATATATATTTCTTAGAGAGAATTTTAACATGTTTTTACTGGATTCGCTCGAGTGTGACTCTTTCAGTAAAAACTACAAGGCCAACATGGCTTATTATTTAAAATACTAATTATGTTACTATATATATACACTGTACTATATAAATATATTCATAATCAAAATCAAGGATAATTTTTGTTGGAACACTGCACTACAAATATTTTTTTAGATATCATGAGCCTGATTTTGGCTTTATTCTAGATAGATAATATTTCGCAAGACGAAGTTACCACACAATATTTTTAATTTAAAATATCATTTAACTTTCTTGCCGCTCATCGTATTTAAAACATCATTAAAAGTACATTATCTCCAAAAATATAAGTGATAAGCCAATTATAGATTATATTTCCTAATAAAAAAACTCCAAAGACTTGCAAATGAGCCTTGACCGCAAAAGGCTCTCATAACGAACGAGTCCTCCTCAGCTCGTTACATTAATATGCAAATTTTTCACGTCTCCCCTCAACGGAAGCCTGACCATCAATAAAAACCAGGTGTCGACCGTTGCTATGGTTACGGCCCTTAACTAGGTGATTTAATTTAAGAAATGAGCAAACTTATTAGCTATATTGGGTCACGTAAAGGAACAACCCGTGAAGAATATAAACGGCATTAAACAGGAAATACATTGGAAATATTATTTTTGTGTATATTATTTAGCATCTAGACTGTCATCGCATATTTGGTAAAGAAACAAAAATAATTTTGTGCAATAAAAAACTATATTGCAAGAGAGATTTTGGAGCTTAAACCCTCCAAGTCGTCGTAATGCAAATTACCTATATGCATACCGAAGCTCAGAGTCACTCAGCGTGCGATGGAGAGGGCTATGCTCGGAGTTTTTCTATGTGATCGCATCAGAAATGAGGAGATCCGTAGCAGAACCAGAGTCACCGACATAATCCTACGAATCGTGAACCTGTAGTGGCAATAGGCAGGGCACATAGTCCGAAGGTCCGATGGACGTTGAGGTCCGAAGGTGCTGGAGTGGCGACCTCTCACCGGCCGGCGCAGAGTAGGCAGATCCCACACAAGGAGGACCTATGATATAAAGAGGGTCGCCAGTAGCCGCTGAAGCCAGGCGGCGCAAGATCGAGCCTTGTGGAGGCCATTACTTGAGACCTATGTCCAGCAGTGGACTCGTAATATTTTCCTTTCACAAATAAGAACAGTGATTTTTTAACAGCAATGAGGCTCATACGGTTTTTATACAGAAAATTTAGATGTGTCTGTCCAGCATTCAAAGTGGGATATTATTTACAAACCTGAAATTATTAGTCGTCGTTGTCGTCGTTGTCGTCGTCGCCATTGTATAAACCGATGGACGTCCACTGCGGGCCACAAAGCCTCTCCTAATTATTTTCACAGCGTCAGATCTTACTTTATAATTTTTTTGTAGTAATAAAGAATATAAGAATTGTTTCGTGGGCGTAAACAAACATCTTTCAACTGATCATTTACAACAGCTAAAATATAAATAACCAGGAAACCCATTTCCCACTTTTACAAAGAACAGTCAAACATATATTTAGGCCAGGTTGGCGACATTCAAGATCCAAAACAAATTGACCTGGATTTCCAATATCATAAATAATAAATCACTGGCCTAATTTCCACCAGCCTATTATCGGAAGGCCGCATTTCGTGCATAATTGTTTAAGATAAACAACAACTTTTACGGACATAGCTCTCAATTTCTTTTCGCTTTTGTAAAACACGCACATGTCAAAATAATTGGAAAAGATTTGTTTTCTTAGAAATTGTATTGTATAATAGCTTATTGTTGTATATCAGTAAATTGCTCTATGTAATAACGATTTAATATTACCTTATTAAACTATGAACATTTCAAATATGTTCCGGACCCTCCAAAAGTCTATATACATCGAATTTAAATCACTGAATACATCAATCGCCTGAATAATGAACTACATTGTTTAAATATGTAGCAGATGACACTTGATGTAAATGTAATAACTCCCAATATTCCAGAGCTATCAGTGTTGTCACTCAACTATCTATAGTCTAACACATATAAGATTTAAAGGCTCTTTTCTATGTAAAAAGTTCATGCTTAGATTTCTCTGGAGTTAACCCTATTTTCTACATTGCTTGATAAGTTACATTAAAAGAAACACAATATTAAAAGTCTAAGCCTTCAAAGAACATCCATCATGCAATTAACTCCGATTTGTGTGAAAGAGCCTCCATGATCTGTCAATGTCAAATGTACTTCGAAAGATCGAGATTGATCATAAAATTATCAACCACGAAGCTTGGCGCGCTTTCAACTGACACTATTGTTGCCGCGTATCGACATACGGTCTTATTTATGTGTATTTCTGTCTTATCTTTTCGTCTTATATCATTTGTCCATTTGTCTTGGAGAATTTAGATGTATTTATTTAACGTTATCACAGGAATTTAAGCTTTTTTTTCTCAATCTCTAGTATTATTAGTCCACATTCACCCTATACATAAATTATTCAAACTTTCAGTCGTTAACAAAAAAATTTTATTCATCCACTCAAGTTATAAAGAAAATACATGTTTAAACTCGCAGTGGACGCTTTGGTTTATAAAGTTATTTTTTTTGCAAATATTAACTCATCATATCATAATCAATTACAGTAGTATTTGCGAAAAATTGTACAAGGATATCTATTGAAAGCTCTAGTAATTAATTTAAATGTTTCATTCTATAGCAAAACATATGATCAAAAACATATGATAGATGGCGTAGGAATTGACATTTTCTTATATTATTAATTTCTAATTAAATAATAACTGAATTTTGATTCGTGAGTTAGTATGAAATTAGAATGACTTCTAAAACTAAAGCTCCCAAACATTTTTCCGTATTGAATCCATTCATTTACTAAGTTCATCTGTTAAAATATTAAAGCGACTAGCTGGATTGCTACATAGCCATTTTAACTGGCAACGCTATATTTAAGGACAATTATAATATTTCTGTAAGATTATTTCGTATTCATAGAAACATAGCATCACGCCTCATTTCAGGGGTAGGCAGAGACCACGATCTTCCACTTGCCACGACCCTTGCATATATCCTTCGTTTCTTTCATTTTCATTAAACTTTTCATACAAGTTCGTCGGTTTAGAGTACTCTTGGCCTGGCCCTTATTTAAAATGTCCTGGAGTTGGACCAGGAACTTCCTACTTTCCCATTCACTCTTGACTTAATAATAAATCCTTTTTGTAAGTCTCCTTTCATTCATTCTCTCTACGTGCCCAGACCATTTAAGCTTACCATTCTCAATTTTAATCACTACATCTTATTTTATACCACAACGTTCTGATTTCATGATTATCTATGATAGCTTGGCATGTATTCAAAATCCCAAGGATCGATTTAACAAATATATGTAATACAAGTGTGACGATAGAACGGCGCTCGCACAATGAGAAACGCAATATTGATTGATCAAACCCAGGTGCAAAATTAATGTCATAATCCAGAGAATTTGGTTGCAAGCCGGAAATCATATTATAAGATCTATATCCAGACATGAAGGTCAAGTAATGACGTTACCTGAATATATGACGTCGGCGATTATTTGACAGACATAATTCTAGGTTTAGGAAAGTTGCATTATCTTATGAACACTTTAACATATCCCTGTAGCAAATGTCCAAAAAGCTAATCTTTATCAATTTCAGCTAAACGTAAATTAATAAGTTGATCTTTGAGCGAACACAGAGGTCGATGCTTCGAATAAAAATTATAACCTGTCTATAAAGTTGCAACAAAAAATGGAGTTACCTGAATAATTTAATTCGTAAGATACAGATTTTTTTTGTTTCAATTATGAGGATTATAATGCAAATTAATTGAAAAACATTAACAAACCTATTCTGCGTTTTTAAGAAAATTAAATACGTGAAGAAAACACATCAAGGTTTCTTTATGGAAGAAATATAATCATAAGTCGATAATAATTCATTGTTGTGATATTAACATTTCATTAAAAAAATATCATATGTTTTAATCTAAATGAACCTCTCATTTTAGTAGTAGTTTCCGCCTCACATGCAGAATGCGCGCTATGTGATAGTAGTAAATAATAATTATGCAGTTTTATGACAGATAATATAGTCAAAGTTGTGTTTTATTTTGCGTTTTCTTTATCTACAATCAGAATTAGAGCAAGGGTTGGCCAACGTTTTCTTAATGAAGGGCTCCAAATGTTACGAGAATAATGGTTCGGACCACAATGGTCACGTGCATGTTCGACTAGACATGAGGTCCTAGGTTCGTGAATCCAGGTGGAGCCAATTCAAAAATCGAGATTAAGGTTTCAGTTAAGATTCTATCAATATTTGCCCGAAGTTGGGAAGTTGGCGGTGTGCTCCACCTTCGTGTCTCGGAGAGCACTTTAAGCCGTCGGTCCTGCGCTTGCTCTCACTCTGGTCGTGTCGGATTTCCGTCACATCGGACTATGAATGTGAAGGAATAGATATTGCAATTGTGTACTATGCCTACCAATCCGCAGTGGAGCAGCATAGACCCGCTCTAAAAAACCTCTCTTATGAGTGAGGTGGCTTGCCCAGCAGTGGTACGTTAATGGGCTGCTACTTACCTTACCACATGCGGGTCACACCGTAGTGGGTTACGGGCCGCTAGTTGTCGACCCCTGGGTTAGAGTAAATACTACAAGATTCGAAAAATATAAAATATAAAAAGCCTCAGAGACCATGAATATTTCAAAGAATAAAGAAGAAAACTGGCAAATCTAAAAATCCAGCAGTGCACTGTTAGAAAGCTGCGATTACTTGTAGCGTAAAAAATTGCCAGACGAAGTGAAACAGCGCACGGCTAAGCCCTACATTATTGTCATCGTCAAACCAATCATTTTGCCGGACCGATGACTCTCAATTCTAGGTTTTATTAACTTCGTCGTATAACGAACTTGTTTCGCAACAGCTGATTTTACTAACACATTTATTTATTTGTGTACTTAACCGATTTTAAAATCGTAGCGATTTATCAAAATTTTAGGGGTAAGTCTTCGAGATACGTTAGAAAGTAAAAATTACTTTCCAACGTATCTCGAAGATAAACTAAGAAGACCTAACAAAAATGAAGCCATTTCCTTATAATAATAGATTACAAAGAATTAATATTGCACTCGCAGGTCTTCAAGTCATATAGCTATAAAGAAAAAGATATAAGAACGATACTTGAAGTAATCAAAACGGTACCAAGAATTATATAGGACTATCGCACATATAACTGAACGTTTAAGCGTAAAACATAATAAAACAAAAAATATACATATTCAATGACTATTTAAAAGATATTGTGGATATTTTTTATAAAAATAAAATGTAAAATACACCCACTTCTATATACAATAGTGGAAAGAAAAGCGTCTTATATTCTTCCATTGGTTGAAACTCTTTAGCATTTAAAAAGGTCTTTGTTGTTGCTTTTCAAAGCGCCACCGCTAACCCCTGTAGCAATGCAGAGGACGTGACTGGCGTTCAGCGGTAATTTTTCATCGGGAACCACTCAGAAAGTAATCGTGTGGAAAATGCACGAGTTTCGACTTGCATCAGTAATTCATCTAATTTACACTTACTATCCTTACTAATATTATAAATGCAAAAATAACTCCAACTCAGCTTTTAACAGAACATTTTCCACTATTACTTTAATAATTACAATTATTTCTTTGAATATTATTCGTACAATTTATAGCTTGTCTAAACCTGAACTAATTCAACATTACTTTTTTTTCCACAGCCCCAGAACGTGGCCACTGGCAACTAGTTCCCCGCTGTTACTGTATTTCGTAATCGTTTTGTATGTAATTTTTTTTCGACACACAGAAACACCTTTTTAAAGAAAAATTTATGAGTAATTTATATTAATATTACCAACTTTTATTGAACTTTACATACTGAACTGCTTTAATTGATATTTGGTGCACAGATAGTCTAGATAATAAGGAAGAAGGGGCTAATTTTTCACGCCAAAACTACCGAATCGACTTTATTGAAATTTGGTAAACACATGAGCCTGAGTAAGGACAAAGGCTACTGTTTAATTCGCAAAAAGGGCTGTAAGGGATGGAAGTACCGAGTAACGCTGAAACACTGCAAATAGCTCCACAAACGAATTTGTGTAAAAAATTTTGCTTAATTTTTTTTTAATGGTACCAGAAAAAACTATTCCACGCGGACGAAGTCGCGGGCACAACTAGTATTATCTTCATGGAACACGTCGATTCCTACATATGTCATAGACAGTGAGCATCAAAATACGTAATCGCATCAAAATACGTATAAATACGTAATCATTAGGCATTTCAATTAAAATTAATAACAAAAAATATACACGTATGTCAATATCATCTCTTAAAACATTTACTGGTACATCGTACTGCGTACATGACAATGTGTTTTAACAGATTAAGCACACTTAATCAGGTTTAATGTGTCTTAAATAATACCACGAAGTCTGATCGTGTCCTGTGGATGCGTCAACATATTATTTTCCACATAGCACATGATAGTTTTTATATTAACGAAACTTTCGCAAGCAGATTCTACATGAGAAACTTGATATTGCAATATAACGTTAAGCAGAAATAAACAGGATTGCTAGTTTAAATAGCACAAGACTATGAGGACTGAATATATGAAAGGAAAGGGCAAAACTTGCCATGCATTGCGCGCAATGGAAACCCAGTTCATTCAAAACATTGAATTTCCCGTCTAGGTGTTTTTTGAATGGAGCAGAGAGCGGCAGAGCGGAAGACAATAGAAAGCTATTACTTACGCCAACATACCGTGATGACACAGACGTGGGCGATGTCCTGCTCCAGCAATTTACGACCCCGCAAATTCACAAGGGAATTTACCGTTTAAAATTACAACGCCAGACGTACGGTTGCATATTTTTTTAACTATTGGTACAAGTACTCGTTTCGCTTGTAAAAGTCCGTAGTTCGGCTCTTGGTAGGGCAAATTGAGGAAACTGCGTTTTCTAATAATGTCTAGGTCTGGACTTATGAGGGGATTCGGCCATGGCTAGTCAAATCCTTACTAGCAAAAGAACTACGTTCCGGTACGGTGCTGTGTAGAAATAATACGAATTATACAAGGTTAGGTAGCTTCCATTTTAGACTATAATCACTTATCATAGTCAGTCAGTCGCGAACCTGTCACCAATATTCTTATATTATCAATATTTGTTGTTCTTTTGGCTTTTTGTTTTTTTTTTTTAACAAAGTGAAAAAAGAGTCAGTGTAACTTATCTTAATGGTTAGTCATGAAAGCAGAGACGATCCATGTGTGTCTTTATCTATACTAAAATAAGCGTGGATTCAATCTAAAGGATTTGTTACACCATATACTTATATATATATCATTGATTGGGAATTAACATTGCCTGCCAGTGATTTTGTGCCAGCGGAACAATTTAATATGAGGCTTTGGAAATCTAAGATACTTAAATAAGAATATAAAAGAAAGTATGCAGATGAGCCACATTTCAAGTTATAGACTGTATAAATTTGTTAAAAATGAAATAAAATCACAACGCTTTTCTATTAAAAATACATTATAGAAAGTGTTCCTAAAAATTTTAAATACCGCGAGACGTGTATCTGAACATCTGACATTCAAAATTGTATTCGTCGTCTATCTTTGACACAAATAGGAGATATATATATATAGTACACATTCAAATTAGAAATCATTAATTGAATCTAAGAAATGTTTCTACCTAATACATTTAATCTAATTCATAGTTGGGGGAATCTATTAGAGCAGGAAGGTAATTGATTAACTAAAACCCTCTCCCTAGCTCAGTAGTACAACTGCCCAAATCAGTCTTAGTTAATCGAGTACATACAGATTCTAGTACAGTGTGATAGACATTATATATGTCTCTTGACCTGATCTTACGTCATGGTGTTGACTCAGTCAAAGACAGCAACGCGCTAACCTAACAGATAATTTCCTTTTTTAATGGTACACAACATCGTTTAAGCGCGATTTCTTCTGCATGATATCTGCCAATGAGACGATATCTAACCACGGTCAAAGCTTGCCAGCAGTCTTCACCCAAACAATTTAGATAACCACATTTTCTAAATTTCCGATAATCCAACCTAAAACCCCCGCTAGTAAAGCGATGATTCACAACATTACGCTATCAACCGCCTAAAAAGTTTAATGTAATAGTTCTTAATTAAAATTTCAATCTTTCGACATCACGGTCTTGGCATCCTGTTTTGAACTAGTTTCTCTCTATTAATAATAACCAGATATCTTTCACATGAAATTTTATCTCTGAATACCATATTTCGTTATTTCAAATACTGAAATGTTGTATTTTTCCCGTTGTCAGTTTAGCGTGATTTGCCCTACTTTTTTATTAAATTCATTGTTATAATATAATATAATAAAATAAAATAAAATTACCTTATTGCAAATTTTTTTATTGTTAATGCCAATGAAAAAACAAACTCTGTATTTCCTTGTGTGTTGTACCACGTCGGGCCCAACCTCTGGTACTCTACAAAAGGATGCGGAGGGTATATCTGGATTTTAGTGGGTGTTCTGGGTTGCCAACGAGTCCAACACTCGCGATAAGATTTTAGCCTGATCGGGGCGCATAAAGGCATTTTCCAGCGTAAAAAAAAGATATCGAATTTCGAAAATATAAACACCTAAATTTACGCGTCTCAGTCTGAAAACTGGAATCCTTATTGACGTTGAATTTTTGTAACATTATGTCAGAGGTCATCAAAATGTTCAAATTCTTTGATATCACAACATGCACCATATAAGTGAGAGGTTATTATCATTGTTAAACATCACGACCGTTAACGAGCGTGCAAACATTCGCTACTAGTTAGTTGAGAATTTCTAACTAGATTTCCGCTAACGGGATTTTGAATGAACTTTATTCCGTGTTCTGACGAACCCCTTGTTATACGAGAATACTTACGTTACAAGCGTATAAATTTACGATTCCAATTCCAATTCCAAGATTCCAATTAACATTTATGTTTTAAGAAGAACAGTTGCGCTAGTAATAAGATAAGGTACTCGTATGTAACTGCCTCTACGATCTAGTGGCTAGCATGATCGGCTACAGACATGAGGTCTGTATTCCAAAATTGATATTGAGTTATCTTTTAAGATTTTTTCAATATTTGCCCAAATTGGCGGTGTGCTTCGCCCACGTGCCATAGAGAGCATGTTAATCGTCCTGCGTTTCATCTCTCTTCGGTAGTGTGGAATCCCCTACACATCGAACTATTACAGTGAGGAATAGAAAGTGCACTTGTGTACTATGTCTGCCAACTCGAAGTGGAGCAGCGTGGTGGGTCTACGATCTAAAAAACCCTCTTCAATATGAGTGAGGGGCCTGTGCGCAGCAGTGGGACGATAATGGGCTACTACTTTACTTGTATGCAAAGACATATTAAAATATTTCGTAAGATTCGATACAAAAAAAATTGTTCTTTAGTAAAGAAAAGAGTACATCGCTCTCAGATACAAAGCTTCTAACCTTATACATGACAAATTAATACAATATAATAATTTTAGTATAGTATTTTATTTCATATAATATCAGTTTCCAAAATTTGACCGTTTTAGCAACACTATCAAATAAGCGATGACTCCTGATGAACAATAGGGATTATTTAAAAATCCAGCAGTTCTTTTTATTGAAATCGCGCATAATATTTCGTAAAGTTTCGGATGCGTTCATGCAAAGCCAACTTGAAAATAACACCCAATATATCAGGAAAGCAATTTACGGATGACATGTTGAATATAAGAAATGAGATATTGGACCTTAGACCCATCCAGCTGCTTTATAGTGGGCTAGCAAGTCATGCATCCAAGGCTAAAACCAAGATGTACAGGTTTCCTAACAATATATTATGTGATCAAAAGGCATGAGCTTGAATTAACAACATTTAGATTCAACTGTCTACCTCTTACCAAGACTATCATGGCTGCTAAACTAATATTATAAAACAAAATAATGTAGAGCGATAACTTTAGTATAATGTGATGGCGCTAATAGATATATATCACTGCGTCTAGTATATGCGAAATTCAACAATGTTACATGTCATATATTGAAAGGAAAGAAATGAGACTAAGCTAACGGTTAATCCGTTACCGGGTCAATGGACGACCTCCGTCAATTACTACTGTCTTACGATACGCAATTTGTCGCTCTGGTAAATGTGTAACAGTAGCATTGTATACGTGAATCATTATATTGTTATTGTGACAGAAAAGTATAACTAGCTATCCCCGGCGGTGTCGCCTGTCTCGATCTCCTGAATATATTCGTTGTAAATATCATTGAATTAGCAATCTAAACCTGAAGTGAAAACTTCTTCGGCAAACAAATTTTTTAAGTCTTGTTTGTATTTATACAAATTTAAAACTTTAGATTTTCAAGACTTAGAGGGAGATATGTTAGGAATGTAATGATTTTAATTGTCATTAAAATATTAAAAGTGTCAAAAATCAATACAAATAATCAATCAATTATTAAAATCTCAAATGACAAATTGTAAATAAATATGCCACGTGTTTTAGTCGATATTAAAAAATTATTAATTAAATTTTGTGTTTGAATATATAATTTAAAAAAGAGAATGTATTAAATATTTTATGAAAAATAGTATATGAAATTATTAAATGACGAGTGGCAAATTCAAATGTCAGATGATATTTGTAAATATTAAAACTACCTAACCAGCGAACGAATTAGTATAGAAAAAGCTGTAATCTACGTGAAATCCGCAAAAAAATTTATTCGCATGCGCCGAAAGTAGTTTCACTTTAATAATCGCCAAAACCATTCCAGCCGTTTGGGCACCATAAATACGTGGAGAAGAATTTCATACATAAAGACTAACTGATCCGTGTAACTTCGTCTACGTACACTTAAATGTGGATTTTAATTATGTAAATTAGCATAACTCATACTTAAATACTTCTAGTTTCAAAATATTTCGTCATTACAAATAAAAATAAAAACAAATATATGTCCTAATTCGGAACAAATCAAGCAAGATGTAAGAAAAATTAGTCATCGGTACAAAACATTTGATTTTAAGTCCGTTAATTTGGCGACGTAAATTAGGTAAGCATAATCTGAAGTTATTTAAAAAAGTTAGTGTGTTACGTTATACGGAATCCGTTCTATAGGGAGTAGACCGTAGTCTGCCTCCCCCAACTGGGGGTAGCCTATGGGCAATGGGTGCGGAACCTGTTGGCCCTTTAGAAGGATTCCGAGGAAGGACAGGTTGCATGCCACTAGAACAGGAAGAATACGGAGAGGAGCCTTGTGGGCATGTCATTGACGATAGTGCGGATGTATTCCGATCCCGTGCTTTTTCACCAAAGAACGTAGGGAGGGGCACCGTCGGGTTTAGGCCGGTAAACCGGCATAACCCGTAACAACTTTCCCCCGTGGCGTTGCGGGTATCCATGAGGATTTCACAAGAAAAAAAGGGTGTTACACTATGTAATCGTTTTGTCAAAGGTGACTGTGACTTAACCAATATATTAATGTAAATATTTAAAATAACAATGTTGTATGTTCATAAAAACAACCGAATGATAATGAATGATTTACAATGAAATTACTCTCGGATGATCCTCGTTCCCTGTACTATTAAAATTATTCAAACCGCTATTCGAATTGCGATAACAGTGTAAGCGTAATACATATTGTGTATACTCGTACAACAATGTATGAATGTGAATCAATTCTCGTCAGTTAATACGTAATCATTTGAACATCAATATAACTGATATATTGTAATGTAACGATTGTGATTACTATATAACCTTGTATATGACCTGGAAGGACCCTTTTGAATAGATATATTAGATAGAATAACAATGAAAATTCATAAACGTTAGTCCATCTATAGATATTCAGTGGTAAAACTGTTTTTTTTTTTGCAGGTTTAACTAATACCTGGTTAGGTAATAAAATTTGTGTGTGAAAGCTTATACGAGATCCTCATCACACCTGACATCTCATGCTTGTTTTTATAAAATCCATTCTGGACCACAGAAGAATATATCATAACAAGATTCCTTTGGCTTTGTTATTCAAACAAGAAAGAAATGGTTGACCTCTTCGAAGCACAACGATATAAGAACTAACACTAAGTCCAGCTTGACTACTGAATAATAAAGTTAACTTACTTATGCAATTTGATAACGCTTAACAGATGATTAGTACCTGAAAACAAAATAAAAAAAATAAATTATATTACTATCAATATAAGATTCATTTAGTAATTATACAATTTATAAAAAAATGCTTTCTTGAAATCACGATTTACGTCTAAAACTTAAGATGACCACAGAAAACTTCGGGCACCATACTGTGCATAAACTTATAAGAAATAAATTCTATTTTACTTTACACCAGGTATGTAAATATTTTTTTAAATAATTTAAACCATGTAAGTAACAGAAGTAAGCAGCAGCCCATTAACGTCCCACAGCTGGGCACAGGCCTCCTCACTTCGAGGAGCGAGCGTTTTTTGAGCATTGACCCACCACGCTGCTCCACTGCGGATTGGCAGGCACATTACACAAGTGCACTCTCCTTCACGCTCATAGTCCGATCTGACAGGAATCCGACAGGACCAGAGAGAGATCAGGCGCAGAACCAACGGCTTAACGTGCTCTCCGAGGTACGGCGGCGGATTACACCGCCAACTTCCCAACTTCGGGCAAATATTGAGAAAATCTTAATAGAAAACTCAATATTGATCTTTGAATTGGCCCGACCCGGGACTCGAGCCCAGGACCTCATGTCTGTAGTCAAACATGCTAACCACTTGACCAATGAGGCAGTTATTTAAACCATGTAGATAAGATTTCTGGACGCTGAAGTCGAGCAAAAGTGTACATTTCAAAAAGGATGATAACATTTTAAAATTGCCATTCTATCGACAGGGACGTATTTACACATTTTTAATTACAGACAATTTTAATGCTTTTTATATAATCTAAGATTATTAGTTTTTTATTTATTTGGGTAATTTATTATACATTAGCGCACCTTCAAAAGTTATATCCCTCATCCCGTAGTTTGTACGTGTTTTATCTATTGATATATTAATAATAATAATAACTTTATTTATTTGGGCATAAAAAGAATGATACAGAATTAAAATACCCTGGACCCCTAAACTAGGTAAGCCCAAGACTTAGGGGTCAGTGTCTTCCCAAGTTTACAATTTATTCTACGCCTAGTCCAGTTATTTAAGGAAAAATTAAATAAAATTAAAAATATTATCAGCATTTCGCAGTCGCGATCCGTATTTTTTTTTAAATAAAATACAGGAGTTATAGAAATGAATTTGTTTTATATATAATAAATAAAAATTTAATTATTGTTTTACATGTTAGATAAAAAAAACTGCTGTATGTAGAAGTTGAAAAAGGGATAATTGTGTATTACATACGACGGCATCACTGGCGTAATGGCATTTTCTACTTTTTTCTGAACCTGTACTGGTATCAGCCGTGGCTAATTACAAACCCATAAAAGTGCGGCCAACAAAGACATTTGCCTTTTAGTACGATGTATATTCCTTATACTAGGTCGGTCGATCGCGCATCGATCTAGGACTGTATCATCATATACAGTCCAAGATCATGATCATTTGATTTCATATCAGAACAGTATATAATAGTCAAACGCTAACCTGTAAGTGCTAAAGAAAATAAGATTAACAGTAGATACCTGTGGATAAAAATGACACAGAGGGCGACAACTAATGAATCACTTCCGTGGTCACAACGTACTTAATTCGTCCAACGCCGAACCCACTGATTAAGGTCATTAGATGGCACCCACTAAACACGCGCTGGCTACAAGCAGTCCGACTTTTAATTTTAAAAACGCAATGAGACATTTCAATGTAAATTCATATATATCTATGTGTCAGTGCAACTTTTCGAGCCTTTACACTTTTCTGTTTTAAATGCTACATTTTACTCTAGTTAACAGTGGGCCCTAATATACATGCATACGTTAAATCACGCCTCATTCCTATAGTGGTAAGCAGAAACCCAGTCCTAACACTTGCCACGATCCTTGCATATCTCCTTCGCTTCTTTCATTCTCATTAAAACTTTCATACAAGTTCGTCGGTTTTGAATACTCTTGACCTGGCACTTATTTAAATTGTCTTGGATTGGGTCTAGGTACGTTACCCTTGGTGTTCCCTTTCCAACTTTCCCATTCACTCTTGATACAATCTGGCTATTCATTAAGGCGTACAGAGCACGATTTACCATATTCCCTGCATTCACTTTCACACCTTTCAATATCACTTTCACACGTTCCATCTTTTCTAAATTTTGTAATATAACATTTAATATTTCGTGATACACTAAATACTTTGTCTTCTCTCCTCGTCTCTCAAAGTTGTAACAAATATAGCAGAGGAAAAAATATTTAGTAAAAAAAAATCTTTTGCGACATTTGATAAAAATGGTCATGTTGGGGTAAAAAAAAAACAATTTAGACCTTGGAAGTATATTATTTTTGGATCTTGATAAAATTTCCAAGTAAACACTGCTCAACCATAATGAATATTGATATCACGAACGAAAATATTTCCAAACTTTTTTCGGTCTTGTTATAAATGTACGGACTTGAGAAATGTTTCTTTTTAGTCCAATGCTACAATTTTTAACAAAGATACAGCCATTTGAAAAATCACCGAAGATAGAGTTTATTGAACCTTTTATTTTTTCCACCGGTATATATCAAAAAGAAAATTTTAAAAGCTTCTACTAACAGCGTGGCATTTTACATATTGGTCCTTATAAAAAGGACCCATCGGTATATAAAACATTAAAAATTGATCTACCTACGTCGATTATAGACTGAACTTACAACCGATATGCTCCTAACTATTTTCATTAGAAGTGATGATGGATAGGACACAAAACGCATTCATTACGTGATCCTCAAAACTATTAGTAATAGACTTGAAATTTAGTTAATGTCACTAAGGTCGGTTTAACCCAGCGTTTACTTGGGAGCGGCAACTAAGCGGGTGAAACCGAGGGGAACAGCTAGTTATTTACATTTCACTTATCTGGCTTGCAATTGCTTTTAGGATAACTTTCACCGATGGCTAGTTCAATCTACCATTTCTAAAATACCAATTATTTCATTAGGAAAGATTTGTAGTTTTGTATGTAACGAATAAACTCAAAAAGTACTGGACCGATTTTAATAATTCTTTTTTCATTATAAAGTTACATTATCACTGAGTAACATAGGCTATATTTAGTACTAGATTACTATAGAAATCTTTAGAAATTCCTATTAAAACCAACCAGACAAATTAGCCATAAAATGTCTTTCATCGCATACGCTGTCAAGAATGATAGGACAAATAAATGTTCAACAATATTATAGACTATAGCAATATCTACAAAAAACTTTGCGAGACCATATGTCTAACTATTGTATTTACGTCACTTGTAACGGACTCGTCCGTACATAAATAATTATATTTTTGGATTTTTCATACTTTCATACATACATAAAAAAGAGTACAAAAATATATTATTTATTAATCATAAAATAAAATTAATATATTAAGATGATTAAATAAGCAAATAATTACAAAATATTATTAAAGTCGGATTCACGTATAGACGGGGCGCGTTCGTGTATTGAACCGCGCGGATCGTCACGACAGCCTCCGCGCATATATAGGGAGTGGTGAGCGGCGCGAAGCGACGCGGCACGGAGATTTCGCGAATGTATTGCATGACTGCAGGTATTTTATGAGATTATGCGCCTAGCGAATAGACGGACCGAATTAAAATATTATAACAATATTTAAATTATAATTAAATATTATAAATAAAATAATAAATGTCATACATTACTACTGGGGCGATACACATATTAGTTGAGTTTATCTTGACTATTTCGAACGAGCGTGCTTCGGCATGCCTACAGTTGGTGTTGCGATCCTACCTTTCACTAGGAGAGGTTGGGGTTCGACTCCAGCTTATTATGGTGTCTTAAATGATACTNCCGAGGTGGTGACATATTATACATCTATGCAGTCGATCACAAGACTTAAAATATGTGATTATTATTATTATACCACGAATCCCACCGAGGTGGAGATACATACATCGATCTAGTCTAACACTGGACTTAAAACATGTGTAATATATGCGGTGTGGTCCGCCTGCCAGATACTCCTGATCTGTGTAATTGATCTGACAAGATGCATTGGTGATTTATATATCCCATTATAACGAAATCGCGCTTTGCGCGTAACAAACATGGTTAATGCCTCATCACAGCTTCGGCTATTTCGATCCTCGTTTGAATATACCTTAGAGACTTGTCTCTACATATTGACAAAACATATCCGGGCCGTCCCGATGACACAACCATCGAAAGATCATTCGCCGCAGGCGCACTATAAACAGGAATCCCAATCCATGGAGGGGAACTCATAGCACGGGTCGGAGTTCATTATCCCTGGCGGGTGTGGAGCCAAGCTTTGGATCACTCTGGTACCTTATTCATATTATAGTATTAGAAGGTACCTGGGTGCCCATGGTAGGGATTCCTTCAGCGATAAGTGGTTACTCCACTTACTGCTTATTTTTATATGCGATAAGAAAGAAGTCTGTTGATAGACCTTCCTTGATGGCTATTATGATACATTATAATATTATCCCACAGTCACCCGTGAGATGACTGTGTTTTATTTTATTAAAACAAAAACTACTTATCCAATGGATATTATTTAACATATAATTAATGTTCCCTGAAATTACTATTTGTAATGCCTTATGGATATAATAAAATAATATTAAGATTATTAAATTTCACATTCTCTTTACCTCTGACGCTCTAAAAGGATTTGGATTACTATGAATACAACATATTAATGGGTTCTAACTAGCTGGACGATCATACATGGCCAAATATAATCATTTTATTATACTCCAGCGATGCCTTTAAACTATGCCAGATGAGAGAGGATGGTTTATGTATATTTTTATATTTATAAAAAAAAAAAAAAAAAATATTACGCATTGATGAGTGAGGTCGATACAGTTACACACTGTACCTACTTTTTTACGTTTAAGAAATTGATAGAAATGCCGATCAAAATCAGACCGTGTTATCCATACCATATATAAATTTTTATCCACATAAATAATTATTATTCTAGACTGCCTCAATACCTGATTATTACTTTTTAAATAATCGAAATCGGATATTCCATTTAAAAGATATAATGAAATTAAACTAAAAATACTAACTCGACGAGAGAGGGGCAGTGCGGGAGAAGGGGGTGCACCATTATGAACTAGGTTACCTTACGCAGTAAACGCAAGCGACATTGAATATTTCGAGTTTCACTTAAAAAGTTCTTTTCAGAGCTACTTAGTTTTCATAATCACACTTTTTCATAATATTTGTCAATTCATGGTCGTTTTAATTATCATGCTTATAACTTAAATATCTGTACCTATTTAAGTCTACCCGTGCGAAGCCGGGACGGACCGCTAGTTACTACATAAAATCGGAGAACACATTCTCAATCGTTTAAAACTTAAGGAATTTTAATTAGTTTCATTAAAAGTATTTTTTAATTTTCAGTATATATCAATTCAAAAGATACTGGTACTCTCGGACTATTTAACAATAGATACACAACTGCGGTCACTATTACACAACTAATATCAATTGCTAGTTCTAATTTTACAACTCAGCCGGCCATACGATACGTGGTAGTACTTAGTATTCATTAGATGTTTTCTACCATATGTAGTAACTAGTAATATTCGAATGCAGTTTTTATGTCTTATCTATGTCTACGATTAACACGGTAGTGTGAATGTGGTTAATTTTTTTTTTTTTATGAGAAACTTCTGTTGATGTTGGAAAAACTGAATGGTTAAACAAGCAGGTTAATAGAAAATAGTATTCACATACAATAAAATATTTTTTTAAACTTAAATTTTCGTATTGTCATAACACAGTTAAACTGTAGTAACCACGATCCATGCAAGTCAAAAAAACGACAAAATTTATGTAATTTTTCCAGATCCACCTGTTAAATAAAATATAATAAAAAAAATGAACGTGAGACTCGAACCCACTACAAAACTCCATAAAATATTGAAACAGAGAATAAAATTACAAAACTAAATTAAAATAAAATAAATGGCGGAGGAAGTAAGCACCAAAAATTTGTTTGCAAGTAAACTTTGCTTATATCAACGGCTTAGCTGGCCCAATTGTGTAAGTATTCGCTAAGCTAGCAAAGGTTCTGGTTCGATTTCCAACCGGGCAGATTAAGGATATTGAGTATTATAATTTGATAAAGAAAAAATCAGGCAAAGAATTTAACTTACGGTATGATATACGAATAAAAACCATAAGAGAAAGAATTCTATCTCAGACTGTACTTACTATCAGGTGAAACTATTCAATTGCTACGGTGTCAGAAATTAAAAATCCAAGTTTGAGCCTTCTGCACATCTTCTCCTTATAATTTTTGTCATCCATAAAAAATTTACACTTCTCGGGAACTACAGAATTCTTTAAAAGCTTCCAGCACTCTCATATTGACTTTCGTTTCAGGTCAGTAAGTAAGTAGCAGCCCATTAACGTCCCGTAACGTCCCATGCTGGGCACAGGTCTCCTCACTCGTATGAGAGAGGGTTTTAAGAGCATAGACCCACCACGCTGCTCCATTCTCTATTCCTTCACTCCCATAGTCCGATATGACGAGAATCCAATAAGACCGGAGAGCGGACGCAGGACCGACGGCTTAACGTGCTCTCTGAGGCACGGGGCTGGAGCGCACCGCCAACGTCCCGATTTCGGGCAAATATTGAGAAATTCTTGATAAAAACTCAATATCGATTTTTGAATTGGCTCGACCCAGGCCCTTATGTTTGTGACACTAGGCACCAATGAAGCAGTTTCGTTTCGCGTATTAATTAATAAATTATTAGAAGGAAAAAATTAGAGAAACAGTATTCTTACGCTCTCCTTCGTTGGCGCAATGGAGAGATACCATCAAAAGTTTCGGTTCAAACGAAAAGCCGTCAGCGCGATTGCTCAAAGTCGGAGCAATCTGACCGCAATAGTCAGATGAGTGTAACAATAATATATTTGATGTCTCTGCCATTTTCTTGCGTATTTTTCCTTAATAAATACTTTAACGTTGTTATTTTTATTAACAGTTATTGAATCTACGAGTACATTAACATCTAGACTTGGAAATAAATAAGTAATATTAAACAAATTAGAATCAATCCTAACTCCACCTAGCACGGATTGCTGACAATCATTCTGATAAAAAAAACCGTTAAACATTTTAGGTGAGACTTTATTAGATATGACTGTACAGTTTATCGTAAATTACATTTAAAGACGTCCATCGGTTGAAGCGACGACGACGACAACGACGACGACTATTAATAAATAAATAAACTATTAATTTCAAGTATTATATCATTCACGACAAGTTTAAATGTATTTGTTTGTGTGTATGCATACGGACTTTATTAAAGTTTGAAAGTTTTGTCAATATATAAACTAATAGTAGGAAATTAAAAAAAATAAATAAGACAATATCTTTAATCAAATGTTTTTCTAAAAGGTAATCCTTTTTAAACCCTGCCGTTTTTTAACTGATTATTACTTTATTTTCATAAAGATTCTAAATCTGGCTAACGGTGTAGTTATACAAAATATACACACATATATTAAGGAAAAAAAGCAATTATATTGTCGTGTGCGTCAAGCCAAATACAATGTGTTTACTTTTTAACATGGCTGGTATCCAAAATAAATGTGTTAAACACATGATGGTCTTCAATATCTTAAAAATGCCCATTATAATGCGATTTAAGTCCGGTAATTTAAAAGACTATAACAAACTGATGTTCAATTTATCCTTAATGCCTCAGCCTTAGTTTCCCGCTTTTATATGTCGTCAAAATCTCATAATCATAGGAATACACGTATATTTATAACAAAATATCAAACAAAAACATATTGAGCATAATTTGTAGCCACTATTTCGTGCAGACGCTAAAAAAGCCCACGTTAAAAAAACCTGTTAAGGCACTTAAACTTTAAAAAACTAACGCAACCGTAAAAGCAAAGTAAAATAATGTAACAAACTTGGAACGTGTTCGAGAAACAGGTGAACCGGTTTAGGAAAGGGCTTTTCGCTCCGACGCAGAAACTTAAATCCAGTATACATTTACGGAGGCACGGTTACTATCAAGAGAGCATGTTGGTTAAGAATTTTTAATACATTTAGACAAGTCAAGTACTAGGCTATTTATATATAAATTAGCTGACACGCCCACCTACATATAGCGATTAAAAATGGTAGGGAGTAGAGGGACAATAATACTTTACGACCATTTTCAGACCTACCAAATATAAAAAATTAAAAGTGCTTGCCTACTAAGTACACATATCAGAAGAGAAACTTCTTTGGCAAACTAATTTTTAAGTCTTGTTTATATCTATACCAATTCAAAACTTTAGATTTCCGAGACTTAGAGGGAGGGAAAAAGAAAGATATGTTGGGAATTTAATAAATTTAATAGTCATAAAAATTGACGAAAATTAATACAAATAATTTATTGAAATCTGAAAGGACGAATTGTAAATAAAAATGTCACGTGTTTTTTGTCAATGTTAAATATTATTAATTAAATTTTGTTTTTGAAAAACAATAATTAAATTATTAAATGACTAGTGGCAAAAACGTCTCATGTTATTTGTATAAATTAAAACTACCCAATCTTCAAACAAATTAGCATTTAAAACGCTGCACATCTTCGTGACGCTAATCGCGCTTTTCACACGTATAAATTTACCCTCGTGTGCTTAAAGAAAATAGTTGTGTCCTAAAAAAATATTTTATGGTTTTTCGGTTAATTATGCATAGATACGAAGCGACAACTTATTTTGGTATAAAGTCGTAAAAAGTAAAGTTATGAAATGTTCTTTAGTAATTAGTTACTCAAACTTTCTATGAACCCGTGATGAACTCAAAAGCATACTTCATTCTATATATATGTGTTTTTCGTCTGACTATAATCTAAACTAACTAAATTATATACTTTAGAGAGAAGTTATGTTGACCCCAAGTAATTTATAATACGCATTGATTTTTTGGATATCGTGTTTTGTTTCTTAGTCTCACTATAACGCAAACAGCACAAATTATTTTGAAATAATACGTTTTGAAGGTTGGCTATGGCATTTAGAATGCTCGATGCATTTACAACACTATAAATTGTAATACTGGTACATTTGCTACTTCAGCCAACCGGCATGGTCATTTAAACGGAAGGACCTTCCATCTCTGTGGATTTAGTTATTGCTCAACAGAATCGTAACAACGAACCATTTAGTCACAATGGTGTTTAAAGCAATTGTTTATTTCACCTTCATTGTTTCAGTTCCAATCGGCGAGTTTCCGTTAAAGACGGTCTGTTTTTACCAAAACGTTCTCTTCGTTTCTCGTCGGCTAGATTATAATTTATGCAAAACTTAATAAAGCTTTTATTACGCTTGTTTAACTTTCAACATCCCATTACGAAAACATTAAAATAATCTTATGTTACAATGAAAAACTTATGAGGTTATAGAAATGCACCTTAAGAAACTGCTAAAAAGAAAATTTAATACGTTTGCTACCGTTCCAATCGTGTGATCGTTGCTAGTCATTATTAACGAAATCGTAAAAATTGTTTATATAAATAAATTCATTTCCCTTTGTGTTCTCCGCTCTTTAAAGTTCTGACTTAGTCTTTGGAAGAACATCGCAAAAAGATATGTATCAATATGTAAAAATGAAGATGTTCCTAAAGCGACATATTTTAAAAATGTCAATTATTTATAAAACTGATTTTTTGAACTGTATCTATTTTAATTAGCACTTGGTTTCTGAAACAGAAATAAAGAAGTAATATTTTATAAAAAAAATTAAGTCTATAACTCCATACATTAATAACATGAAATTAAATCTTTAAACCTTTCACTTGAGTTTTCAATGGATGGCGCTTTATAAACGTAACTAACCTTATAGTATAACATATCTACACTAATATTTTAAAGAGGAAAGATTTGTATTTTTGTATGTAACGAATAGTTTCAAAAAGTACTGGACCGATTTTCATAATTCTATTTTCATTAGAAAGCTACATGAGCACTGAGTAACATAGGCTATATTTAGTACTAGATTACTATAGAAATCTTTAGAAATTCCTATTAGAACCAACCGAAGGTGTAAAAAAATTTACCATAAAATGTCTTTCATCGCATACGCTGTGAAGAGTATTAAGGATAGGACAAAAATATGTACGACAATATTATAGAATATATCAATATCTACAAAAAACCTCGCGAGACCATATGTCTAACTATTGTAGTTACGTCACTATAACTACTTTTTTACATTTAACAAATTGATGAAAGAAATGTCGATCAAAATCAGACCGTGTTATCCATACCATTTATACATTTTTATCCAAATAAATAATTTAATATTCAAGACTGTCTCAATACCTGATGATTACTTTTTGAATTATTGAAATCGGATATTCCATTCAAAAGATATCTTGAAATTAAAATAAAAATACATGTCGGCGGCGGCCGCCACGCAGCGCATCGAGTAACTAACTCAACGAGAGAGGGACAGTGCGGGAGAATGGGGTGCACCATTATGAACTAGGTAGCCGGTCGGCTCCTTACACAGTAGACGCAAGCGACATTGAATATTTCGAATTTTTTAACACATTTTTATGCTTCACTTAAAAAGATCTTTTCAGAGCTACTTTGTTTTAGTTTTAGGAATCACACTTTTTCAAAATATTTGTTAATTCATGGTCGTTATAATTATCATGCTTATAAATATCTGTACGTATTTATGCCTACCCGTGCGAAGCCGGGACGGGCCGCTGGTATTATATATAACGTGAGAATTAATAGTATATAGTAAAATTTAAATAACGTCTTTGTGAAGCCCTTATGATACATGAATGAAAATGTACATGAATATTATGTACATAAATAGTACTAATGTTATGATATAGTAGAATACGTGTGTAATGTTTTATGTAACGTTAATAACAAAGTTCAACTCACAACTATGCGAAATACATGATTTCTCAGGTTAACAATAGTACTCGTGTGAGTATCATCAATTAATGTGTGAGAGTTTATCTTTTATTAAGTAAGACATAATACTCAAGCGTAATATTATCTATGCCTAGAGTAAACAGAGAGTAAAGTGATGATCTAATAATATTTAATAAACTTCTGGATTGGACTTTATAAAATTTTGTAATGCTGAACCAATTTTAGATAAATTGGACCCGAAAGCGGCGATTAGATTGACTAGTGGAATACTAAGGAGTATAAAGAAACAAGTAATATATTAAACCATAAATCCATAAAGTAAACCTTTAAATATTTTACGTAAGATATTAACAGGTGGCGATGTCCAATTGTTCAATAAACAATTAATATGAAATAATGCACGAAAGATCAGAAAATGTAACGTGAGTGAATACAGTAAAGTGTTTTACTAATGAATGCAAATATATATAATATATGTACATAAAATTTCCCTGTAACTGTTTGACTGCATTGAATTCCGAAAGTACTCAACTGATTTTGATTTTCTTAAATATTTTACTGGATTTAATTCGTCTTAGATATGCTCCGGTTTCTTTTTAATTACAATCTCTTTTATAGCATTTTGTTAACGCGATAAATAATGTAATATAAACCCAATTAATCATTAAATATGAGTTCTTAAGCACCAAATATAGAAGAAGAATAAAAGCCGTTATGGCGTAGTGGTGAGGAGCGTCGATTCTCGATTAGAAAAGTCGTGGATTCGAATCCTTGGCAAGCAGCTTTCGCTTTGTAAAAAAATGTACATCCTCGAATCTAATTTTTAATCTATTATTAACATTTTCGGCGAAAGGAAAACATCATCCTAACAGTTGGATAACAATAGGCTTATTACTTACATTTACCTTTTTACACAAAGAAGTTCTGAGTCCGCTAATCTATATACATATATGAGATATCCAGGTATCTGTTGACTCATCACGATATATCTGGAACCATAAGGCGTAGAGACTTGAAATTTAGTAGGAATATTCCTTTTGCCGAGGTCAGCTAAGAACGGATTTTGCGAATTTCCACCCGCAAGGAGTGTTAATAAAAAAAACAAATTTTCACAATAAAAAAATATTCTAACTTCACTTTTATATACTACAACTTTTATGGTATGTAAAACTTAGAAGATTTTTTTTTCATTGTGGAACCCATCAAAAGTAAATTTTAGGAAATTTCAACCTCAAAGGGCAATGCGGGTATGTTTTTTATTTGTGACAGTCGCGGGTTCAGCAAGTTACAATATAGAGAGAGTATAAACTAATAGTAGGAATTTCATAAAATAAATTCATATGTCGTAGTATGAATGTAATGTACCAAACATTAGAAAGTTCTTTCTAGAACTTTATCGTAGTTGTACCGAAAATAGAACACCGCAACAGATTCTGTTGAAGATTATTCAAGCCGACAACATGGCACTTGTACACGTGGAAGGGGGGTACTTGTTAGGGTAAGATATATTATGTGAGTCGTTTCCGTGAGTTATTTAAGTAGGTTACCTTAATCTAGGGCGGTGGAGATTTAAATCATGTTGTACGCCTCCCCATTAACACAGTTTCCTGCTTAGAAAACTTGGAATTTATTATATTTGCTTAGTTGGTACATTGGCTAGCAAGAATTAGTCTCTTCTCTTTAATACATATTCTCGTCAGTCTACCTTTCTAAATGAGCAACCCACTGACTGAATTACAAATTAACGCACAGTCCAAACTGCTTATGCTTGTACTTAGAAAGCTTGTATTTCTTGCATTCCTGTTACAATATAATTAAGCACTAAAGAAGAGTTTCTATACGTTTAAATATAGAAAACGTCATGAAATTTATTTAAAAAAAAAATATTAAGAAGATATTTCAATTCAAATTTTGAAAGCATATGCTTCATTCATTTTTCAAATTCAGAATCTAATGTGTGAACTGCTTTAAAATTTAAGAGAATTGAATAAAACTTCATTGTCACTATAATAAAAAAAGTGTTAGTATAACTATTCCATACATCAATACCACTGAGTATTACAACTATTGATATGCAAATTATACAAACAGGTCTGCAACTAAAATTTTTAAGATTCGTCTAATCACATTTTATTACGCGATTTACGATATAAAATGTTTAATATATTTGAAAACATTTCATTCATGTAAGCGATGATATATTTTCAATATGTATCTAAAGATATATTGATATTTAAGTATATAATATTTATATTATATGAAATGTTAAGATTATAAGTTTCTGGCGCTGTTCTGGCCTAGTATTTATTTTAGTCTGTTTCTTTACATAATAGGGTTGTCTGTTAGAGATTGCTTGTAGCAATAAGACCGCCTTTGCACGCTATATTACAGTAATAAGTCTCTTAGTTTATATGTCTTTTTATTTTTATCTTGTGTGCAATAAAGTGTTTTCTCTCTCACCCTCGGATCTAGCGAGTCTAGTATTTGCACCATTACGTCTGCGAGGCCATTTAACATAAAGAGAACATCCTAATAATCTATTTACTTACATGACCTATAAACAATCAGGAGAATTTACTGATAATTTCATTGTTTACACTGGATGTTTATAAATCTTAACACTCACTATTAATTCCCGGCTTATAAAGGGCAAAACAATAAACTATATATGATTTAACGGGAACTCAAAACAATCGAGACAGCCCGACAAACAAGAGAATTCGCGTTTCAACAAACATCGGATAATATTACTACGACAGGATATCTTAGGATTCCTTTAAAATACCGGATACTCGATGTTTATTATTTACCAATAGCGACAGAGCGAGTACCGATAATGTGATTGAATTACTCGATATTTTACAACTAAGGCACGCTTGTCACCGCTAATATCTTCGTTCCAAAAATGTTTTAAAGATATGAAGTAAAAGGTAAGTAAAAAGCAGCCAATTAACGTCCCACTGCTGGGTACTGGCCTCCTCACTCACATGAGAGAGGGTTTATTGCATAGACACACCACGCTGCTCCACTGCGGATTGACAAGTATAGTACACAAGTGCATTCTCTATTCCTTCACTCTCATAGTCCGATCTGATGGCAATCCGACACGATCGGAGAGAGATCAGGCGCAGAACCGACGGCTTAACGTGCTCTCCAAGGCACGTGGGTGGAGCATACCGCCAACTTCCCAACTTCGAACAAATATTGACAAAATCTTAAAAGAAAATCTTGTCTGTAGTCGCTAGACCAATGAGTCATTTTAAAAAAGGTAAGTAACAGACTGAAAACTACCATTTTATGAGTAAAAGGCACAGGCCCTTTCACTCATAGGATAAAGGGATTTTAAATCTCAGACCCATCAAGCTGCTCCTCTGCGGGTGGGCAAGCTAATCCATAACACATCTATCAATATAGCTAAGTGCAATTGAAATGATCGTCTTTAGCTAATACATGTAAATAAATACATAATCATTTGATATAATTTAACTTCACTAAATCATAATTAATTATAAGTACACAAAATTTCATTGTGTTCTCAAGCCAAATAGTTTAAAACGAGTATATATAGCTGTGAAGCTAGCACTACTTAGCACTTGTTGGCTCTTGCGTACTAGCTTTTACCAACATTACCAAGGCTGCGATTGCATCAAGAAAACAATAGTGTCCGATGACGATACCAGCATGATATCGTAATTAAGTTTAAATAAATTTCGCTCTGGATTTATATATAGTATTTTTTTAGATATACATGAAGAAAAATGTACGGTAAAAGCAAAAGAGTTATCTTTTAATATATAAAAATATCGTTTCCATAGTGTTTGTTATAAAACTCCTGCGAAATGGCTTGACTGATTTTTACACTCTTAGTTTATATATGGCAGGTCATACAATAGGTCGTCAAGTATTTTTTACCCTCTTGACCCCATCCCTCATTTGTAACTGCGATACAAATTAGTGTGGACTGGCTGTTAGTACTACAATTTTTAACTTTCTTATGTGTATGCGATCAGGTAAGGGAAAATCAAACCCTTCTTGTACCATGTACATGTGCAGGTATTCCACCAATACATTTTATCAGCTAATCGCCCCTGATGATAAATGAAACCAGTCTAAATCTACATGGAAGGGCGCTAACCCGCAAAGAGGTAATTTACCTCTTACTGTTTCTAAACAGCATCGTACTTGAACGCAAATATTATTATAATAAAAAAGATATTGTTGTTTCCTAATCAATTCCCGGTAGACTTGTTCGATGCTATTAAATACATCAAATACCCAGAAATTCACTTACTGGAATATGATAATGTAGATGTCGACGGTGCAAGGACCTTTAGAGGATAACATTACATTATTGTGTTATTCACTCTGAATTAGATATCATTCCAAATGTAATTGCTATTTCTTTATAAGTCTAAGTAGGTCTGTCCGAAACAGTCACGATATTTAGCACTTTTGTGAATGAAATTGTTAAATATTCGATTGGGGGTATCGATAAACAGGTCAGTGGCATTACTTATACAAACTGAGGATAAAAAATGGGTGAACTTTATTTATTTACTAGTAAAATTCTGACATGTTTTTCTTTAGCTATGTGATATTGATAATAAAGTAAAAATCATTATGTTTTATTCTTTATTCTATATATCAGTTTGCAAAAGAATTTAATATATCCCAGGGTCAGCACACATACCATAGTTTTAATATTTTATATCATGCCCGGCAGAATCATCAGTGTAACTTGCGCGAAATCTGGTTTCAATGGTATGGAATAAATCATTTACACTATTTTAGTATTCACCTGAACACAGACAAAAAAATCATTAAAATCTGTCAAGCCGACTAGGAGGAGTACAATGGTATACAACAGTACCAAACAAGATTCAGTACTTTTTCAACCTGTAGTTTTGGTAAATTAATTCATTTGCTTATATATAACAAATATCTTGTATTATTGCATTATTTAAAATGGATATTATCAATTTTGGTATGTGATATATCAGCTATAAAAGCGATCGCGTTTAAGATAGAATCGTTCAAATTTGAGCGGTGAAAACGTATTGTAAAGTGGTGCAAATGCACACACATATGTGAAATAAAATATTATTGGAAGTAGGAACTTTCACTACACCAGAAAATCGTGTCATTAAAAAAAATAAACATTCCTAAAAGTATTCTCATTACAAAGTTAAAAAGTAAATGGAGGGACGTCTCTTTGACGACAAGCAATGAGCGACATGTGTGAGATGTTAAGGTTCTCCCTTAAAGAGGCGTAGAAAAATATAAAAAAGCTCAAGAGAGTCTTTGTTCGGTGAAGCTTTCGTTTTAGTATCAATTTCACACCTGTTCCCGACGCAGCTTTCTGTTTGAAATACTTATTTATAACTAGCTGTGCCCACTAGTTTCACGTGGCACTATTGCCCGATGCTGCATAGAATATGGAAATACCAGTTTTTTATCTGACTGAATAGTATATCTAAACTTTAAATCCATTTGTTGTAATTCTTCGAATAGAACTAGCACAAAATAAAATGTAGTGTAAAGAGCTACCATAGAAATCGAGTCAGAATTTCTCGAGAAATTACCGCTTTAATTCATACACTATAACCCAGATACGTAAACAAAGGAATTGTATAATATGATGTACAACAGTAAGATGGGGTGGGTTTTAATCAGCTCCATTATTCATTCCCATTTCGCGTGAAATTATGCATGAAGCTTATGTAAGGAATCCCTATATAACAATAGAACTTCTTCCGACCTACGGATACGAACCTTATAAATAGATAGATAGATAATTAAATAGAATATCGTTTATTGTACACCGCTTGTGATTCTTTAACTATTATACTACATTATATTAGTGGAAATGAAATTGCAATAATTATATATGCAATTAAAATATTAACTTAATTCCTACATTACCAATTGTTAAACACATTATGTAGAAAGAAACTTTCAACCCTTTGAAATAGCTGTATCATCATTAAGGATAAAAATAGGTTATTAAACTTGAAATTTATGAATAGTAATTCATAAACGATTGAAAATTTGTACAAGATAAGCATATCGCCTTTTTTACTTAAATTATCTCGAAAGTAATGATTTGTTAAGCGCCAAAATATTAAGCCATTTTACTTGTGAACTTATCACGTTACATAAGTAATGATGCTATATATATATATATACACATAGGTAGAGTGTGAAAAATGCGTTACCCATTACAATGACGTGTTTATGTCAACATGCATTGCACATTTATATTAGTATCTCTACATAAATTTGTATATTATTATCAACACATGTTCCCCAATGAAAAAAAGCACCATAAATAGACGCCCCTAGATGTTTTATCGTTCATAAACCCACGCACTCCGCCGGTGCCCGATAGATCACGTTCACATAGGGGAATACTTTGTTACATTTACTACTTTTCTTCATTTCGCTTCTGAGAAATTACATTTTTACACAAAAAGCTGTTTATACGTAGTCTGGAATCTTAGTAGGATACTTATGTATTTATTATAAAACGCAAAAGTGACTGCTCGAAGCTCTGGTATAAATAAAGCAAATAGTTCACTGTACAGTAAAATTAAAAGTGACATGAAGGCTATTGGATACATATATACTATATGACTGCCTCATTGGTCTAGTGGTTAACATATTCGGCTACAGACATGAGTTCGAGTCCTGGGTCGAATTCAAAAATCGATATTTAAGTTTTCTATTAAGATTATCTCAATATTTTCCTGAAGTAGGAAACTTAGCGGTGTGTTGCACCCCCGTGCCTCGGAGAGCACGTTAAGCCGTCGGTCCTGCGTCTGATGTCACTCCTGTCGTGCAGGAATAGAGTGCACTTGTGTACTATGCCTGTCAACCCCCAGTGGAGCAGCGTAGTGGGTCTATGCTCTAAAAACCCTCCGTCCTATGAAGGAGGAGGCCTGTGCTCAGCAGTGTGGCACGTTAATTGGGCTGCTACTTACCTTATACAATATATAAAATGTGTTATTTTCAGTATTCATGACACAAGACCGGGGGAACAGTTTTTAATGATCATTGATTTGTGGTCATGGTCTCCAACCACAATAGCAGAATAACTATTAAAATATCGGAAAATAACACTACGAGATTGTCGAATGTATTTGAAATACGACTTACATATTTTTTTATTCGTATTCGTTCACCAAGAACTGATCTCCAAGAAATTGTGTTATATAAGCGAAAAATTATCTCATACTGCGAAATCTAAAAAACCTTTTACTCAATTGACTTAAAGTTTGATATATGAGTTACTTTTGCAATGTTGACGAAACAAAAGTCGGGTTTCCTATAATATCCATATAATAAAAAAGCAGAGAAAGGTGTTTTTTTTATAAAAAAGTTTCTGCTCGATGTGCTAGTATACATGAAGGAAATTATTTATAATGTGACAAAATAATTAGTGAAATTTAATTATACATAAAGAATTGTGCTATATATTTTAACAGGTTTACAGTTGTGACATTGTCTATGAGATGACGTTGAACATAAGGAATCGATATCCATATATGTTACTACTTTGTATTAATAATCACATCATTCAGAAGCTTTAAAATTTTAGTTAAAGGCACAGCCGAATTCAGAATAGCCGATATTTTCCATGCACCTACAAAGTGTTGAAGTGTTAAATTTAGTTTCATTTTAAAATGGATATTTGAAATTGTACCATTCTTCTTCCAAAGCAGCGATAAATGTAATTTCTTAAAAAAGAAGGCTTATTGAAAAGATTTTACAGTGATCTTAGTAACAAAATTACTATCATAATTATCAACCGTTTGTTCGTGATGATTCACTGACTAATTCATTGTCTCTACAAGTGCCATATAAATCCAAGGTTTTATATTAAGGCCTAGTAACACTCTGTTTTTAAAACTATATATAGTCAGAAACACGCACCGATGTATGGCGACCCACAGCCGTAGCAGTACTAAATATTTTGACGGTTTTACTGATGCAGTGGTGCGACTATTCTTTACACTAGCAGAGGTATTGGATTCGATTCTATCCAGGGCTAATTTAGGAAATGCATTTTCTAATTTCTGTGTGTCCGAACTGGGCTTCGGCAACAGCTAGTATCACCATACCAGCAAATACATGCCATCGAACAAAGAGTCTGCATTCCGGTACGATGCAGTGAAACCAAAAGAGATAAATTATTTTTTACTAGATTAGCCCCTTCCATCTTAGACTGTATCATCACTTACCTTCAGATGAGGTTACACCTGAAGGTTAACCTGGCAGCAATAAAAAAATATAAAAGTAATAAATAATATTAATAATCTTTATTTCTCAGGTAAATACCCCGTACAGTCTTAGTTGTATTAAATAAACGAATTGCAAGAAATTATACGCAAGATATTATATATAATATTAAGAAATTATATTTACAGTTTAGAAAATTAAGATATTAGTAAAAAATAACATAATAAGTAAAATAAGTTAAAGTAATTAAAATAAAGGTGGCACAATTAATATAATAAATAATAGCATTAAAAGTAAGAGACATCTTTGTTATTTTTAAATGTACTTTAAGTCGATGCGTTAAGGTTCCACTTAATTTATAACAATTTCTATCAAACCTTGCCATATTCAATCTGTGAAGGGATAAATAGAGGATGGTTGCTCTGTGGTCAAGGCGAGTACGGCAAAAGTGGAGGTTCAAATCAAATCAAATATATTTTATTGCAAGATCAAGTGTACAACACACAATCTACCATACAATGGCGTGCAACATCTATAATAGGACAAAATAATATTATTTTAAAATAATTGCTTCATCCTTATGGCAGGTATTTACATTTTAAAAATAATATTCACATTAATAAATAATATTACAGTTTTATATGAAAACGTATCAAAACAGTATGAGTGAGCTTAAAAACTGCGTCTCGTATGAATTATTTTATTTATTTTGACTTTCATTAAAGTAGTCCTTAATACAGTAATAACATTTAGATATTAGCCATTTTTTCAATTTATGTTTATATATATTAATATTATTTATGTCTTTAAGAGGGTTAGGTAATTTATTATAAATTTTAACAGACATGACGTGACAGTTCCTATCATAAAGCTGTGTTCTTGTACTGGGTCTAACTAAATGATTTTGAAATCTAAATCGCTTAAATTGTGTCCCATCATATCGTTTTTCAAACTGGTCTAAATGTGTTTTTACATACAAACACACTTCATAAATGTATAGGGAAGGTACAGTTAACACATTTAATTCTTTAAAAAGAGGTCTACAGGAAGTTATTGGACTTACATCGCAGATACTTCTAATACATCGTTTTTGAGCTATAAACACCTTATTAATATTACTAGAATTTCCCCATATAAATATGCCATATCGGAGTAGAGAAGAAACATATCCATGATAAGCTTGAATAGCCGTTTTTTTGTCTGTTATTTTTGCTAATTTCCATATCGCAAAAGAAAATGAGCAGATTTTCATAGAAAGACGATTTATATGTTCCGTCCATGAAAGTCTATCATCCAGTTCTATACCTAAAAATTTAATACTATTTGTTTCATTGAT
>JACTOM010000931.1:0-193229 GCA_015832385.1 Elymnias hypermnestra | reverse complement strand
CTCTCATCTCTACCGCATTTATTTTACTTTTGTGATTCTTCTGCCATACCCAACTTTCACTACCATACATAAGTGTTGGCACCAACACTCCAGCATGCACTGCCAGTCTAGCCCTTTGAGACACCATCTGGCTATTCATAAAAGCATGCAGAGCACCATTTACCATATTCCCTGCATTCACTCTCCTTTCGATATCACTTTCACATGTTCCATCTTTTGTAAATTTAGATCCCAAGTATACAAATTCTTTCACCTCTTCCACTTGTTCCCCATCTATCAAAATATTGCCATTCATCATAGATTCATCTCGTTCAAAAAGCATAACTTTCGTTTTGTTTACATTCACTTTCATTCCTTTCCCTTTCAAAGCTTCATTCATAATATTTAGCATCTCCTGTAGCTCATTAGCGGATGACGCAAGTATTACTTGATCATCAGCGTAGAGTAAACATTTGATGAGTAATTCATTCATTCTTAACCCATACATACTTTCTTTTAAATCTGTCAAACATTTTTTTAACTTTCATTTAAGTAGTCCTAAATACAGTAATAACATTTAGATATTAGCCATTTTTTCAATTTATGTTTATATATATTAATATTATTTATGTCTTTAAGAAGGTTAGGTAATTTATTATACATTTTAACAGCCAGAACGTGACAGTTTCTATCATAAATCTAGTTCTAGTACTACTAGCTGTTCCCCGTGGTGTCACTCGCGTAGAACACGATCTTGTAGGAATATCGGGATTTCCATACATAGTGAACGTTTCAATTGCGAAATAAACGACATAGCTTAATATTAAGACAATCAGTGAATAAGTTTTATAGTCTAAAACCATCTAGGAATTATTGCTTTTCTAAGAGAAGCGTTTTGGTGCACATCGTTTCGATGGTTTAAAAATCTATGGATAGAAACAATTTTCGTGTTTCATAAATGTAGATTTTCATGTCAAATTTATACAGAATAATATAATTTTTTGTAACTTATTATGCGAGTATAACAGCAACGAGGTATAACGGGAACAAGGTCGCGATATTCCTGGGCTTACCGACATATAACAGCAGTGTGTACAGTTATTATGGATTACAAATGTTAGTTTCCATGTTGGACTAAAACTGGATTTACTTAGCTTTTTGGATCTACTCGAAAATGCAGCACTGCGGATCTTAGAACTGTTCTACTAAGTACCTTTCTTTCTAAAAACAAATATTATTCTTTTAGATCTATCCAAAGTTTTATGAATAAGAAAAAAAAAAAGAAAGAAAAAGCGTTTATTCAATCATGGCGTTACAAACTGCATTCTTTATTTATACAGCATTACTGTCCGTAACACAATCTTAACACACAAGGGTTTACAGCTCAGCTTATTGTCAAGTATCGTAGAATATATTCATACTGAATACTACGTTATATATGCATAATTATATGTATGAATGTATATTTATAGACATCGACGGCCCCAATGTACAAAGAGTCAACTTAATGTACAAAGAGTTAACAAACCTTTTTGTAATTTCAATGATAATATCACTTCATCTATCAAGCTAGGTTAATAGCTAGGTTAATTATATAACTATTAAAACATGATGCTTAAAAGCACATAATTAGTACAAAGGCAATAATTTTTTTATCTTTAATAAATAAAATAATTATTATCTCATAAAGGAATAAGGTCTCATAAAGGGCTTGATAATTACATATTTTTATATATAAAAAAATAAAAAATGTTTTATTGGGATAATAAATGCAGTACAATTATGTTGCAAGGGCCCCTGTAATAGGTGAAAACCCGTGTTAATGGGTGCCCCGCTCATCCACCCAGTCGACAATCTCTAGTCTAAACAAAAATTTTAAATGTAAAATGTTATACATAAGGGTGTGGGTGTGTGGGTGTGGGTGTGTGGGTGTGGGTGTGTGGGTGTGGGTGTGTGGGTGTGTGGGTGTGTGTGTGTGTGTGCGCGCGCGCGCAGGCCTGCTATATATGATATGTAGAGGCAATTTTACGATATTTAAAATAGAAAGTTATTAACATTTAACTATATTCAATGCTCTCAGTTTTGTACTTTAAATACTATCAACCACGTAAAATTTGTGTAAGTATAATATTAAAATGTATTTTTCAATAAAGCCAGTTAAACACTGTTAGGCTATGTGTAGTCTATTAATCTACCTTGGAGCAACATGGTGGATTTAAGCTTCCCCGATCTGTAAGGAGGTTTGTGCCCAGCAATGGGCTAACAGGCTGTCACATGTGATATTTAAGCAGCGTATTATAGTTACAAAAAGCGATTTTCGGTTACAAGACAAATGGGTGAACGTAATTTACAGCTGTTCATGCCGCATGGATGCTGTCGCAGAGATTTGTAACTCGACCCAGCGAGGCGACAAGATAGGACCACTGAAGCGTGCTTTTAATAACCATCTTATTCCCAGAATGCTGTTTAAGTGCAGTTATCCTATGATATTTTAAACGGCTTTGTTTTTTTTATTATAGTGCGTTACGTGAGAGGTGAGAAACATTAAATAGACTTTAACATTTTATCTCTAATTTCTGCATAATACTATGCCGTGACTTCCTTTGTTAGCATAGTAAATAGCGATGTTACTGTTGGAGCCGCCAAGATATATGGTATACATATACCGAATATCTTATATAGTATATGTAATTGTTTTAAACTTAAATTTTCGTGGTTTATCGACATATTGTCTATTTGAACGTGTACATACCACGATGGCGTTTTTGAATCTTGTCAATATTTCGAACCACTTAGTTGTATGGAGTCGAAATATCGACAAAATAAAAAAACGCCATCGCGGTATGTACCCGATCAAATAGTCAATGTGTATATCTATTGCCAATATAAGAAGCGAACTATTATAAAAAAATCACTGCTGTATAGATGTGATAAACAGTGATAAAGTTTCTCTAAAATCCATTTTTAAACTTTCGTGTCCAAAATTCAAGACTTTCCCATCAATGCGGAGAGCAAAGATTATTGCTAAGTTGTCACTATTTAGCAGCAGTATATATCCTATGAAGTACACATGTCATAAAAGAAACTTCTTTGACGAACTAATTTTTCAGTCTTGTTTATATTTATATAAATCGAAAACTTTAGATTTTCGAAATTTAGAGGATACGAAAAAGGAGGATATGTTAGGAATTGAACTGTCATTAAAATATTCGAAAATTAATACAAATAATTTGTTGAAATCTCAAATGACGAATTGTTAATAAAAATGCCACGTGTTCTTTGTCAATATTAAAACTACCTAACCGACAAACAAATTAGCATAAAAAAACGCTGCACATCTTCGTGACGCTAATCATGCGTTTTATCCGTTAAAATTTCACACATGCGCTTAAAAAGTTTCACTTCAAAGATATTAAAAATAAAACAAAAACAGTTTCTCGAAGGAATTTGATTACAGACTAGTATAATTACTTCACGTTTGCACCTAGTATAAAAATGATTTAATATTCTCTCCATTTTCCTTTATCTGCAAGCGCATCGCCCGTTAGATTAGGTGAACGTGAATCAGCTCAAATCAGAACATTAACATAATCCCGGACGAAATCAAAGTTCCCCTCTATTGCTCCCCCATACCAAATTCCGACCTCAACTTCTTAATTAAGTTTTTCTGCATTCTGTATATAGACACTATGTATAATAGTTTTACTTTACAATTACTTTGTAAACGTATTCAACTTAGTGTATAATAATGGCTAGGAAATGTGTTATAGTAACTTAGGCTACAAATAACTTGATTTATTTCGACAGGATTTAAATAAATGTAGGATTACATTATTTGCCATTTAAAATCAATCAAACTTTAAAACTAAATCAACTTTGGTGCTATAATTGTTTTGTAGGCTCTTGAATAGTTACGAAAAGTTTATAGCTTACATCTTTCCGCCATTGTTTCACGAGCAAACATAATATAACCATTCTAGGTTATTATAAAGAGAAGGTTTATTTTTTTAAATATAACTAACTGGTAAACGCACGCTGGAATTAAAACTGCAATAATAAAGCTTGATTTTTCAGGCGATTACGACTTTCTTCTACACACGTATTTGGAAATCCGATTTTATCTCCACACTCCAGCACATTGAAACCGTCCACCTTTTTTACCCCTTTTCCTTTTAAACTTCCTACATATCATGCAAAATCTTTATAAAATAAGAGGGTCGCACAAGATTTTTCCTATAGTTAAAACTTGAACGCAGTTTCATTAAAAACAGGTGGCGGTTGTAATCCAAGTTTCACGAAGTGAATGCCGGCACAAAGACAGATAATTACGTTTAAAACTCAAAGGAATCATGAAATCTAACTGGCTTAAGAAAAGTCGGATTCTTTGTCAGTACCACTTAAAGTCGAGAGTAGTTTCCAGGCTCAATTTGAATTGAATGATTGTATTTTCATATCTAATAAATAGTTTATAAACTTAAGTTTTGTTTCCATACGTCGAAAACCACAACGTGTCTTTCCAAAAAATAATTCAAGCACCAATGAAGGTTTACAAAAGTCTAACCTATTCATGCTTCTCAGGCATACACTATGAGAAAGTAAGCGCACCTGATTTAATGCTTCCTTTGACGATAACGGGAAGCAAGCTCACACTAGCCCATAAAACTACCCGCATTTTATCGTACATTGATATCAGTCGGCATCTCGACCGTAGTCTTGCGCCGTCAGCGGTGCACGCCGGACGCGAATTATGTAGCCATTAAGCCATTACGCCCGAGGGACAATATACTGCGAATCTGATAAAATTCCATAGAACCATTGTTCGATTCAATTTCCAATGGCTTGCAATTTTATAGTTTGCTTGGATTCAATGTTATCGGCAAATTCTTTGGTGTTACATATTTTTGCATGTCGCAAAAATAATTTTAACATTAAAATAACAAGTACGTAGGGTATTTTTCCTTCCTTCCTTGTGGTTTTTAAAGTACCCTAATAAATAGAACCGTAAATTTTAGCGATATTGGAAGTACTAAAACTATTGGTGCGTATTTATAAAGCTACCAAAAAATTAAAGTGTTATCTTATAACATTAACTGATCAAACTATAATAAATCTGAACTTTCTTTACATAAAAAAAGTTAGGATTTAAAACGTACTACCGCGTTGTTTTTTCTTCAGATGTAGATAAAATGATACAAATAAAATTTAGTGTATAATTAACTGAATCACGCGAGAAGCAAATGCACTTTACGAAATATAATTCCTTTCTATCCCATTCACTTAAGTACCAAAACATGTATTCGTTAGTAATTTTAATTTTATAACCAAGACATTACGTCCATTTTCAAATTCTTATTTAGAAGTAGACAATGACATAAGCAAAAAACGGAGACGATATAAATAAAATTACGCAATACTGCGTAAGGCAGGAGACAGTCTAGTTATAAAGGATTATTGTTTCTGCACTTAAAAATGCACCCTTAGTATTTTTGGTACGCCCTAATTTTAACCTAATAGCCTCAAAGAAAGAAACGAAATTTGCTTAAACGTGGAATAAAGCAGAAAGGAGAAACACATTGGTAAAAAGGGGGCGAGAAACCCCGTGGTATCGCTGGGGATTATTGGTATATCTCTTTACAAAGCGTTAGGTTTCCTGATAAGCCGCCATAATCTTTACGACTCTTATTGTGTGTATCGTTAATGGGATGTCGATTTTGTTCTATTTGATCGAGCAATCTGTCTGATGATCGAGATGATAAAGTGAAAAGCTATTCAAAAGAGTCAATCCACTTTCGCTAAAATTTTGCTACTATAAATTCAATTCGTATTCAATGGCATGAAATGGTTGTAAATGGCTTCTAATTGAACTATGAATAAACAGTTAAGTAAGAAATGAATTTTAGATGGGACAACTTCGTGTGCTATATATATTGATGTTTCCAAGCGTAAAATAAATAATCTAATACATATTTGTAGATAAATCATCAAAAGTAGTGAAGTAATTATGTACATTTTAAAATATTTATTTCATAATTTCGTTTTTTTTTCGGCAAATCTCCGAAACGGCTGGACACTGGATACTAAACCGACGTACTTGTATGAAAGGTTTAATGAGAATGTAAGAAGCGAAGGAGATATGCAAGGATCGTGGCAAGTGGAAGGACGTGGTCTCTGCCTACCCCTATGGGAATGAGGCGTGATGCTATGTATGTAAAATATTTATAGAGTTGTCCAGCCGTTTCAGAGATTTGCCGAAAAAAACGAAATTTGAAATAAGAAATTTGCTGTGTATGTAATTCTTATTATATCACCTACTATTGAAAGCTCGCTGAACTAAATTAGCGGTTTAAAAAATAACTTAACACCTTTTCAGCCCATGCCTTTCCGTTACAAACGCAAAAATTATCGACTTTAAAATGAGTAGAGAAAAGTTACGGCTACTAATTAATCATTATTGAATGAGTTTTACTTTATACTAATCGATACAGTTATTCAAGTGACTATGCTACTTATTACGATACTATGTGAAATGTTCATCACGTGTGAGAACGGGAGTAAATAATTACTTTTTATCCTAATATTGTTATTTGTTACCATTTACAATGTACGGCTATAAGGTACAACGTACTATTTTATAACATTATACAAAAAAAAAGTTCTTATACATAGTTTTATAATTTCACAGCAGTGAACTCGGTAAATCCTGAAATGTAGATGATTTCTGTAAGATTATAAATTTATGTATGACAACTATTGTTTTGATCAATTATTATTAAATATTACCGTTGTACCTTATACCCGTAGATTATAAATGAAAACAAATAAAAATATTACGATAAAAAATTATTTACGCGTATATCTGTACCGCTAAGAAATGACGACATAGCGCTCAAAGTTATTTTATGATATAGTAACAGCCTTTTATGCGTTATTCACGTTAGTTCATTTCACTTGTTAATTTTTTCCATCTGCTTGTAGTCTATAAGTCTTAACAGATGTAATTAATGTAAAAATGTTACTGTATCGATTAATACGTACAGTAACATTTTTACATTTGTCACATACTATAACACAATCGACGTTTGTCAAATATATAAACATTTTGAATTGCAGTAAAATGCGGAATGAGAGAATGTGTCTCACTTATTATACTGTGAAGACGGTTTCACTTGACCAATCATCACCCATAATATGAAACTTGTTTCAAATTTCGAAGTGGAGCTGTCCACTTAGTCACGGTCATCTGGCTTGTTAATAAATTATTAAGGCACAGCCCTCGCTTTCCGATGAGTCACAGGATAGACAAATGACTTTGCATGACGTCGTGGCCCCATGTCAATTAGTTTTATGTCGGATTTCATGCTCAGACGGACAGTTCGGTGGTCAATTTTCACTACACGTATCAAGCATACAACTGTATGTTATATTGTCAATTCAAAGACAATTAGGTTATTACTTATTGACTATCATTTACTATTTTGTTACCATCTATAGCGACATGTGAAATGGACGCATGCATCGCCACGACGATTTGATTTTGATGTTCGAGTGCGATTTCAGATTTTGACGGCCTCGTTTGCGCAGTGGTGTGGGTACTCGTTTTGTAAGTAGAGGTTCTGGATTCGATCGTCGGTAGGACAAATTGTATTTTGACTGAAAAAAAACTCTCAAAAAAACCATAATGTTTTTGCTTCGTCGTCGTCGTCGCTTCGACTGATGGACGTCCACTGCTGGACATAGGTATCACGTAATGACGTCCACAAGGCCAGATCTTGCGCCGCCTGGCTCCAGCGGCTACCGGCGACCCTCTTTATGTCGTCGGTCCACCTTGTGGGGAATCTCCCTACACTGAGCCGTCTGGCGCGGGGTCGTCACTCCAGCACCTTCGGCCCCCAACGTCCATCGGTCCTTCGGACTATGTGCCCCGCCCATTGCCACTTCAGGTTCGCGATTCGCAGGACTATATCTCTACTCTGGTAACTCTGCTTTGGTGACTCTGGTTCTACTACGGATCTCTTCATTTCTGATTCGATCACGTAGAGAAACTCCGAGCACAGCCCTCTCCATCGCACGCTGAGTGACTCTGAGCTTCCGCATACGTTATAATGTTTTTGCTTATGTATCAAGAAATTCTTTGCATATTATTTGTTATAAAGTTATATATAAGAAAGGTTCTGAAAGCCCTGCACCCTTTGATGTCAATGCTAGAATATAATATCCCTCTTACAGACGGTTATTCCTTCTACCTGAGATAAAAAACTAGTAAAATCGATCAGGAGGCAATTGTGTAAATAGATTAAATAATTGTGTAAAAAATTTCGTCAGCATAAGCTTCACGTTTATAAGATATTGGACGTTTCGGCCGCTGCCAGTGACTACCACAATACCAGCAAAGTATAAGTAACAACATGTATACTTTATCTCTCTGAAGTTACTAGAGTTTGCAATCTAAGAAAATACCGCACTTATTCGTTCCCACACCACCCATTCGATATCAAATTCAACCGCTAAAAAGTACGCAATAAAATAACATTTTTGACGTCAATGATAAACTTATACCGTCCGTTACCAATGCTTTAAGGTCGAAGAAACTTTCAATGTACGCATCGCGCTGATCCCATTGAATTTTCGAACAAGGAAACATGATTGGACCGAACTTTATTTATAAGTCGTTTGTCTTTGTACTTTCTTTTTTTTGCATCATAACGTCTTTTGTTATATCAATGTGACTCACGATTTAGATACGTATTCTGGATTTAGTTCAAGGTTAAGTTGGAAAAACTTCACCTCAATGTCATCAGATCTTTTATTTATAGACGAATTATGTGGCAAATAAGACATTTAAATGAGCATTACGCTGTAAAAATAGAAGGTCTTTAAAGATAATATTGAGGCGACGGCTCAAAGGTAAACTTTTATGTTTAAATGTCAACTAGCGTTTTTTAAAATGTCATAAACCTATATTCAATTATTATACCCTCTAAAAATACATAATCTAAAAAAATAATTTGATGCACTTTCGGTACGCGTTGTTAAAGTAAATTCATTCTGATTTATTTTATACAGTTGTAGATAGTAATTACTCTGGCACGTGAGTATTTCATGTTAGTAATACGCCAGCTTCATCGAAGGGTAACCTAAGACCAAATTTTACATTTAAATTTTCAAGGTTTACGTATCTGACAATAGCTACGCTCTATCAGTAGAAGAAATTGATACGTAGTAGAAATTGCTAACAACGTCTTTTTTATAGTCTTGTTCCTCCTAAAAACCAAGATTTAGGACAAGGCAAGGTCAAAGTCATCAGACTATATATCGGCATATTGCTGACATCTTTCTTCCAACATATTGTCACACTAAGATAGCGCCACTGTAACAAAAAATTGCAACAATCTATACAACAGTGCCGAATGTTACGTGGGGGTCACTGTAGATATCGTACAAACCTGTACTAACATAAATATACAAAAGATAACAGTCCAGACCTTAATAATATCCAACTGACGATACTAGTACACTGTCCTAGTAAGGAACTATAATCTCCAGTAAGGATTTGTACCAGAAACCAGCTAGTGGAACAGCAAGTATAACTTAAAAATTCAGTAAACTCAATAGTTTTACCAATTTGTTTACTATGGTACTTCTACACAATACAGAGTGCTTTTAAAATCCAGAAATATTAAAGAATCTTGAAAATTCGAAAGTTAACAACCTTTATCAAAATTGCCAATTACGACTGCATATCTTTTAAAAACTTAAGTAGCTACATCGTCAATGGTATCTTGTAATTTGAATGTAATTTTAATTTTTGATAAAATTATTAGCGTTTATTTTAATGAACCTTTACGTTACTGGCGTCTTATAAAATTAGGTATGTATTTTAAATATCTTCCGTTAAACCTTTGAACAAATTGCGATCAATAACCAATTTAAGCTCTAAAATCTTTTTTTTACTTAATTAAAGTATTAAGTCTTCTTGGAGTGTATATGTGACTTTCAGTGAAAATATTCTCATGCGTTTTAGACTAAATTTATAATATTTAAATATAAAGAAAATGAGCCCTATGAATGACATTTGGTCATTGCCAAATCGTGGCTTTACCATACAGGCTGTGTGTGAATAGATGACATAGTCTGAATTAAACTGTAAAACTTCGTATGTTTTCTTTGAGAACAGTACGTGGTATTGGGATTTATTTTTATAATATTATCTCAAAGTGTTTCTTGTGTAAGCATGACGCGAGACACATTTACACGTTCGTGTTACAAACAACAAGGGGTGGGTGTAAACTAACAAGGGCGCAATGCTCGTATTAACGGCCTGTCAAAAACATTACCCTCTAAGCCTGAGTTATGTGTTCTCTAACGCTATCGAATATTGGACACATTTGCTGACTGCTTCGGATTGTGTATTGGGAAAATCTTATTCAGCGTGTTCGATTTTACGTTTATCGGAACGTAGTTTAACGTATTTCGTGTGTAACTACGGTAGCAATTACTGTGTAACAATAATCAAAATAAATCCAGATCGGCCAGAAAAAGGAATGCATATACCATTTATTTTACTAAAAGTCTTATTATAAATGTAAAGTGTGTATTAGATAACCCAGATTACGATATAATATTGATACATATATAGAGTATGTGTATCGTTTCTGCTTCTACGAAATCCACAATTAATAAATAGTTAGCTCAGAATACATTGAGTCGTAACTTTTTTGAAGTGAAACTTCTTAAGGCATGTGCAGCGTTTTTTATGCTAATTCATTTGAAGGTTAGGTAGTTTTAATATTCACAAATAACATGTGGCATTATAAAATTTTAATTCAAAAACAAAATTTAATCAATAATTTCTAACAGTGACGTAAAACAAATGGTATTTTTTTACTATTCGTCATTTGAGATTTCAATAAATTATTTTTAAGTCTCGGAAATCTATTTTAGATTTATATAAATATAAACAAGACTTAAAAATTAGAATATTTTGCCAAAGAAGTTTAACTTCAGATAAACTGTACTTTGTGTACTTTATACGGGCGCACTTTTAAAAATTATATTATAAATGTATACAGTGATATTAGATAACCCAGAATACGAAATAATATTAACACATATGTACATACAGTATGAATATCTTTTCTGCTTTTACGAAATTCACAATTAATAAACAGCTCAAAACACATTCAGTCGTAACTATACTATTTTCTTTCCAATTACCACAGACTCTCAAACACTACTTATTAAACAAAAAGAATATCAATTTGGCAGTAAGCAAAACATTTGAAGGTATTTAACATTTGAATATTTGATAAAGCTGATAGTATGATAGCCTTTCAGATTATAAGCCATTGTAAAATATTGCCTTGACATTGAACTTGAAATACGCTTATCGTAATAAACCGAGTTAATTATGTATTTCATATGTTCCAGTTGAATTTATTTTTAATAAGATATTTAAAAAGTCATTTTAAAATATGATACGTTATATAAAGGTGCAATATTTGTTTCCTAATATCAAATGTCTCGAAATTTTCATTAGTGGTTATGCATATATCACATAATTAGTTAATTTAACATAAAACATCGAAATTCTTTATAACACTAATCTATATTTATCAATTAAATGATAGAATTTCATGTGAATATTTAAAATAAATTCAAAATCTGTATGAGCTGTACTTTTTTTTATTTGGTCGACCTTTGAATATTGAATGCCCTTGAGAAGGTATCACATAAATTTGAATTTGATTTTTTATTTTGTTGATTTTATGATTTATTAATTTTTCTGTTACTTCGTCAACGCGTTCAAAATTACCTTCTCAAGGGCATTCAATATTCAACTTTCAACTAGTCGATAACATTTTCAGCCCTTATACAATTATGTATAACACTTATATAATTATGTCTTAAAGTTGAGTATATTAAGTCGTAGTAGATGAGAAGTTGAGTAACTAATTTACTTATCCCTTTTTCCTTTGTTCCCGTCAGCTTTCTAACTACCGGCTTTAAGGACTGATTAAATTTTAAGCATGTTTCACCAACTCCAATATACTACCTTTCATTCTGTTAAACATTCTTTGCCTTTAATAAAAAGTAACGTAAGACTTTCCTTTACACTTTGATTAAAAGTCTAGCAGGGTTATTGCTGTTTACTTTAAGTTTAGTGAAATTCCGTTGTGCTAAATTAAAATAATTAAATATTTTAATAGGCCACTCATATTTCATCACGTTTTAAAAAGAAAATATTCTCTGACGCTCTACGTTGATGGCAGTAAAAGAAAAGTATCAGCTCATTAGGTCATAGACCCATTGATGGTAGTAAATTATAACTATATTTTATATTATATACACGATTACCGCAATTTTACCAGTATAGATGTGTAGACAGATGTTTTATATTTAATTTCCCTGTCAGTGTTTGCTGTGTTGAACTCTGAAAGTAATCAACCTATTTTGATGATGTTTTCCTGCACTTTACTAGATTTCTTTAATTTTAATTTACAATAAAATCGTATTTTTTTTACAATCGTAATGATTCGTTCCGATGTTACAATACTTTTGCTTGACGGTTCGTATTTGCTGACCAGAGCCACCCACCAGTCCAGACAGATTTTTTGTTATTGTTGACAGGTTAGCGCTTGACAGTGATCACAATTGATGATAAGTGATGATACGGTCTAAAATAGGGCGATATTTATTTTTTTGTCGCTGGGAAATGCAATTTACGTATCAACCCCGACCGATGACCTGTCAGAAGTGTGGAACTCGGCGATTTGCGCAATACCCTCTAAAATCCAGCAGAACCCTCATCATCCACCAGGTGTTAAGCTTTCGCATTCTGCCCTGACGTCCCGGACAAGTCCGAAGGACGATTTACGGAGGCGGGAGTACGCCAACTTGTATGCCTCTCCTTCAGTAGCGAGAGGGAGCATCCACTGCATTCTCCTTCTCTCTCTCGTAGTCTTCCTTCAGCAAGACTACCGTCTCGCTAAAGAAGGCCACTTCCACCCACCATCACTCACTGCAGAGCACTGTGCCAATGCTCCCTAAGAGAAGCCGCCGCCGATTAACGCCACCACCAGCTAAGTCGATAGCTGCCCCACATGATGACATGCGTGGAACTCCTTCCGGCAAATTTGGTGCAGGAACTTTCCGAAGCACCCATGTCCAGTCAGAACCTGCACCAGTCTGTAGGTATCCCGTGCTTCCTGGAAAGCCATTGTTCCGGGTGAGGACACACCGCCGCCGCCACAATGGCCATGCCAGCTACTGGGGATAGGGGGATTATCTGGTAAGAGGCAATTTCCTCTTATGGTTTCTATACAGCATCGTACCAAAACCCAAATCTCTTTGCTTTATGCTACGTCTTCGGTGGTAGTGTGGTAACTAGCCATGGTCGAAGCCTCCCACCTATCCAGACTCAGACAGATTATAAAATTCAATTTCCTAAATTCGCCCCACTGGGAATCGAACCCGGGGACTCTATTAACAAAGAAAAGTTCTCGCACAAGATACCAATCAAAAGTAAGACAACACAATAAGCTCATTTTGTTGTGCCAAACCCGGATTCTCTGCTAACGAAGCAAAATCTCGAACCATTATAGGCCAAGATATAATTCATAAGTGCTGTAAAAGCTTACTTGTTTTCAGAACTTCTGATTTGATTCTATTGAATTACGTCAGCATAGCTGCTATACTTTTGCATCAATGTTTTCAACTTAGTTTGTACAATGTGCAAAACACCGAACGGGCATAATAAGGCAGCGACCCTCCTTTTCCGTATCAATCGTCTTTGAGATCCTCGGTGACCTAGTAACCCAAATAGCTCAACGTAATAACTCTGCAGAGTAGTAAATATTTCAAATACTATCATATTATTTCTTACGGTTAAACTACTTCTTAAAGTCGATTCATATTGAGAACTGTATTAACATGAAATGTCGTCAAGTTTAAAATACGATTCAAATGTGGACAAAATATATAAAGATAAATTTCAGTGTAGTAATAATAGGATTTCAAAAAATCTCTTAAGAGATTGGTTCTGCTATAAGACCGCCTTTACAATATGTTGTTTCTTAGCTTTTATAACATTTTTGTAATTCATTTCTGTGTGAAATAAATAATTTAATTGCCTGAATGTATAAAAATGTATACACGGAACTATCACAAAATCATGTTAATGCCTGTAACTAAGTAATGATAAACTCCGGAACAGCTGGACAGCTGGAATTAATGGAGCTTTCACTGACAAATACCACATTTTATTCGGGATAACAGACTATTTTCATCCATATATAGGATTCCAATAGAATGGGAAATTCTAAGCGTACAATTAATATCAGTGTGAAACATGATCAGGTTTTACTTTTTTAAGTAAGCATCAGCCCATTTACGTCCCACAGCTGGGCTCAGGCCTCCTCACTCATAGGAGAGAGGGCTATTAGAGCATAGACCCACCACGCTGCTCCACTGCGGCTTGGCAGATATAGTACGCAAGTGCACCCTCTATACCTTCACACTCATAGTCCGATGTGGTGGCTATCCGACACGGCTGAAGATCTCTCTTCAGCTGTGTCGGACTCTGTTTCCCAACTCTGGGCAAATATTGCGATTTTTTAATTTGCCTGACTACGGCCGAACATGCTAACCACTAGACCAATGAGGCTGTCTAGTACTAATATAAGTAAAATCATTTAATTTTTATGGGAATTGTTAATAAAACTTATAGAACTCTACCATTGCCACAAATTAATGTTATTTAAAAATACTGTTATATCAATCCATTAAACAGCAAGTTTTTTATGTCTTCAACAGACGTACAATGTTTAGAAGCGAAAATCAGCCACAAAAAATTGTTTTCCTTAAAAGAAGAGAAATTTTGCACATGTGTTTCAAACATTTACCACATTAATATCGACTTCTCTTTGTTTTAAAAGCAGCCAACTTATTGCGTTGCCACAAGGTGTAGGCGGCGAGGGCGGGCCCCCTCTCTGGGGAGAAGCTCTCATTCCGTAGAAGGTTTCCCTTAGCAAACACTTTAATATAGCACCGAGCAATTCGTCCGACGTCTATTCGAGAAAAAAAGGATGCGAACAAACATGGGGCATTTGGAGAAACGCTTTTACATTATTTCAATGCATTGAAACGATGTTAATGAGCCCGTAGGAATGGGACAAACACTACTTTAGCTACACTCTATGCTATTTGAGATGAATGTCCCTGTAACTATAGGAGAAACAGTTATTTTGACGGCCTTGCTGTTAAATTTTGGGCTGGTAGGAGGTTTCTACCGTTACGACCAGCATAAACAAGGCCTCAAGCAAAAAAAATGCATTTCTTGCGACGCTGTGTATATGCCATTAAGATCATAATAATAATCACTTTCCAGTTGCGCCACCGTCTTAGATTGTATCGTCAATTCATTAGCAATAAAAACTTAACTTAATCGTTAATTTAATAGACGTAATTCATACTTCGTTATTTATGTTCTAATAAGCTTAATGGCGAGATTTTGCTTCGTTAGCTTCGTTTTTATTTATTATTGCTGACAGGTTAGCTCTTGACTGTAATCTCATCTGATGGTAAGTGATGGTACCATGTAAAATGGAAGCACGCTTAACTGGTAAGAGGGGATATACCTTTTATAGTTTCTACACAGCCTCGTACCGGAACACAAATCACTTTGTTTTGCGGTACGTCTTTGCTAGTAGGGTGGTAAATAACCGCGGCCGACGCCTCCCACCAGTCCAGAATCCGACAAATTACAAAATACAACTTTCTAAATTCGCCCTACCGGGGATCGAACCCGGGACCTCCGCTAGCAAAGCGAGTGCTCACACCAATGCGCCAGCAAGGTCTTGGAAGCTGAGCTTATAACTTGGAATTGAAAAGACAAGGCAAATTTAGAATGTTGTATTTACTATTTCGTTAATCTGTAGAATACATAAATAATAATATGCTAGCAACAAGTTTACGTAAAATTTATTTTATTATAGTACGCTTTATACGAAGTATATAAGACGCATTTTATATGTGATTAAATTCCCAGTTGTAGGAAGTCTTACTTTTAGATCACAGGAACAATTGGTATTTTCTATTATTTATGCAGATTTTTACTCCATGGAACTAGTCCAAAGCCTAAAATTTCCGTTTTACTTTTCCGTTTGAACTGCACAAAGGCACTTAACACTTAGTTCTGTAAATAACAAGGCTATCCTGCAATAACTTATTCAACTTTTATATTATCATGAGGTTTTACATTTTTGATGTGTCATTTGTTTTAATGATTTTAATTTTACTACTGTCACGTTACCTCGTTTGTACAATTTCTTATCAGATTATAGAGTAAACACCACGTAAAGTGTATTCAAATATACGCCACATGTTTATATAACAAAATAAATTCCAAAGGCGTGATTTAAATCTAATGAGAACCTTTGTACAATTAAAAAGATTACTATTCTCCGTTATTTGTGTAAAATATGGGTTATTTGGGTGTGGCTCACGTTAACCGCGATAATAGTTTAAGAGATTTTGTGACGAGTGAGTGATAGTTTTTAAATTATATTTATAGATGGATCATCTTCTAATTATTGCTTATGTAACGAAACCTGTTGGAGCACATCGATTAGATGAACTCAAACAGTTAAACAGGCATACGTAGAGACAATTTTTGTTTATACGTAGATATGTACAGATATATCTCATCTATAGATAGAAACACTTTATTGCACACAAACACATACAGGAACTACAAAACTAATAATAATAAAACTAAAGCTAAGAGCGTGCAAAGGTGGTCTTATTGCTGCAAGCAATCTCTTCCAGACAATCTTTGTAAAAGTGGATGCTTATTTAATAAATTAATGGGGTAGAACAGTGCCACAAATACATATACGCTTAAGTATACAAATAAAAATACGAATAAAAATAAAATAATTAAGAATATATAGACGTGAGGTGATATGTAAAAAAAAACAAACATATAGTGTTATTCACAGCAATTTTGAGCCAAATAGTACTCTTTCAAACGAATTTTGAAAACGTCCAATGACTCTGAGTGACGGATATTATCAGGTAGCGTATTCTATAAATTTATATCCTATCTAGTATCATTATATAAAAATAACTCAAGAATTCAATCATAAAACCATTTGGTCTCATTGTAACTGAGTTCCTGGGTATTACTTTATGTAAGAAATTTTTGATTATGTAAAATACTAGACACGGGATATGTTCTTTATAATTACATATACACCGAAACAACTCACACCTATAATAATATAAAATTTCAATTCAATTTATTTACTACGTCCTCAGTGAACTCACAAAGTATACAAGAACACCGTGAAAAGAAAACAACAAAGGGTATCGTAATTTCAATCACAACAATCGAAGCGCCAGCAGTCATTACAATGCACTTTAAATGTAAAGTGAACGCCCGACTTCAATGGGTATTTTTAAGTGATGCATACACTCGTACACTGTAACGATATTATAATTCTGGTTTCATTTGAATGATCACGCTTCTAATATGCTGAGATCAATTCTTGCACGGATGTAACATTTTTTTTTTTAAAGCAATTAGGAGTGATATTTACTAAATCCATACATCTACTGTGATAATTTTATATATTTCTTTAGCTTACATACACATCGCTCCGCTTCCTTGTTCATATATCCTTTTTAACAGTTCTGGTTAGGTTTAAAGACCTTTATTCCCAAAAGCAAAAATTGTTCATAAAATAAAATACATCAGAAAATTAATGTTACATATTAATGTGATAAAAATTAGAAATATCTACACTATATTTATATAACAGTGATAACTTAATTAAGAAATTTAAAGGGCTATACAGTGTTTTCATAGCAAATTTTGAAAATTAACTAAAGATTTTTCACAAATTATATAATCTGGTAAAAGTAAGTAAGTAAGTAGCACTCACTCTGAGGAACGAGTATTTTTAGAGCACATACCCACCACGCTGCTCCACTGCGGATTGGCAGGCATAGTACACAAGTGCACTGTCTATTCCAACACTCTCATAGTCCGATGACACGACCGGCGAGAGATCAGGCGCAGGACCGACGACATAACGTGCTCTCCGAGGCACGGGGCTGGATCACACCGCCAACTTCTCAACTTCGGGCAAATATTGAGAAAATCTTAATAGAAAACTCAATATTGATTTTTGAATTGGCTCGACCCGGGACTGGAACCCAGGACCTCATGTCTGTAGTCGAACATGCTAACCACTAGACCAATGAGGCAGCTATATAATCTGGTAAACTTATACAATAATGCCCCCTCAAATTGTGTAGTTTTTTGTCCGTAGTATTTTGTTCAAGATCGGTGTAACTGCAATTTATATTTACTTCGTGTGGTTGAATGCGAATCCGTTTCAAAGGTAATTTGTGTATGTACATTTAAAGTTTTTCTAACTAATAAACATGTTTTAAATAATATCATGATTGAAGGATAGCACATTAGTTTTTTAATACGGTCTGTTTGTGCGGAAATGATTGCTTTTTTAGAGATAAAGCCGTAAATTGCAGTCCTCTGATTATCGTTAGATAGATAGATAGATAGATAGAAACACTTTATTGCACACAAACATATACAGGAAATACAAAAACTAAGAATTAAAAAGAACTAGAGCTAGAAGCGTGCAAAGGCGGTCTTATTGCTGCAAGCAATCTCTTCCAGACAACCTTTGTCAAAGTGGATGCTTATTTAACGTGATTATGTACGTGGTCTTTTCTGTTTCACGTACTGGGTTATATAACCTGAACCAGAAATCCAAAGACCACAAGAAGCCGCAACGAAGCACAGCTGCATTTAGTTTTAAATAACAGTCAGGTCAGGTAACGGTAGATCCTTATCTTGTCCAGTCAAGTTCTTAACAAACCGCTAAGCGATTGGATATACTGGTCAGTCATAACATTCTTTACAGGTTATTATAAATCTATATAAATCTGTAATACTGCTACTGCGAATTGTAAACAATGTGTTATCAAATAAACGATTATAGCGATGTACAATAATGACACAATGAATGACTTCTTAAAAATATTGGGCGTATGGAGACATGTATCATTTGGCACAAAACATTTATGAGGCGCAAAATGGAGAAAACCAAGCTTTAATAACTACGTGACTAGGCTACACATTTATTTGATTTTAATTGTGTTATATAGATGCCTATTATTATTAGATTACTAGGTGTCCTTTAATATCAATGAAATTACAAGTGAAAGAAATCAATATATTCGTCTTGTTGCAATCTATAACATAAAATATTTGTAATGCTCGCATTGGAAGACGTAGCCAGTGCTATACGATCAATCCGACAAACATTTCCCAAACCTACACCTCATCGCTTCATGCATGTCTCCACAAAACACAAAATAAAATCCACACAAAACAAAAAGTATAGAAATAGGCTGGAATTGAATGTAATAACGATCGGTTTAATTCACTGATGTGAACACAATATTAACTGCTTAATTCAGTTTCAAAAATTAGCCGATTGATGTTATAATAAATTATTGTATTGTATTATCTTAATAACTGTTTAAACAGATTTTACATATAAATATTCGTATAGACACATGGCAGTTTTTACCCGTTTAAATTACTCAAGTTCATGTTTAACGTACAATGTTACTCCAAAATATATTCTGGATGAATGTTAACGCAATTTGTCATCGTTGAAGAACGTCAAATTTAACCATCCGTTTATTCTAAGCTTGATAAGGACCTAAGCTGTCAATTTTAAAGCATTCACATAGCTGAAATTACAAAAAATTACTACATTAAATAAACTTTTTATGTATATGTAACCACCTTTGATATATCGTCAAACAAAGTGAGACTGAGTTTTATTTCATAGTCTAGTCAAGCATAAAAATCGCAATTACCTTTTACAATTTCTCTGTCTAAAAAATATCAGTAGAATCCCAATATTTGGAAACCTCAAACCGTATGCCGTATTCAAAATATGTAGTTATTGCCAATGGAAGATACCACGGTTAAAAGAAAAGAAACTTTCCTGAACGACTGTTCTGTTTTTCATCTACATTAAAAACCTCCAATGTTTACTGGTACACCGTGTAGAGTATATGTATACATTATAATATTTAATCGCTTATTCGGAAGTAACATAATACGTAATTATCATAATTACATAACAATAACTTTTAATGATAGGCACGCAAACAAGTAGAAATATTAAATTAAACAGAAATTGCCGCACACCGGTTATTATGTTCGACCGTGACCTATTTCAGCACTAGGTTTCTTTTCATATTTAATAGGTAGTGCCCTAAGTTCTTTGAATCGTATTTATTTAATATTTTTCTTTTTTAAATAATAATTTCAATGCTGAGAAGGCCGTGTAACTCATGATTTGCTTTTAAATGAAAAATTTAGTACAGTCCTCGAAAAAGCTAACAATTACTCGGCCTTGTTTATCAATTTTAGTCTTACATTGGGTTACGAAGTTCTGTTCTGAGTGTATTTAACAATTTATAATAATACCTATACAATCTTTCAAAATATATCATTTCTCAATGCCTACTATTAGTTCACACCATATCTATATACACCTTGTTCATCCAATTTTATGTCGTTATTATAATATACTTTTATTCGTCAATTTACATAAATTCATTTATTTAAGCTTGTAGTCGATGATACTTGAAGTTAATGCAGTTTTTACAAATAACCATTCACTATTGAAATTCATTTAGTGAAAAATCCTACAGCGCCATCTATGAAAAGATTTCTCTCCTTGTAGTGAGTTAAAGGAGTTCGTCTTAAGAATATAGTAGGAATTAACTTCAATTACGCCCCTTAATATCTACGTCTTTTCAATCTTATGTTTTGGGAGTTTATAAAGTTCATTGTATTGTTAATACTAGAAATGGAACAACATGGAAGGTACGAACAAGCTTTTCGAACATGACAATACAAGCTTTGATTATCATTCAACATCAAAGTTCCCTCAAGAAATTTATTACTTTAATTGTGTATGTACCCTCAACATGTAACGATTTAGGCATTATAACCTTGGACTTGTATTAAAAATCAGGAGCTATCACTTTCTATTTAAGACGGTTTGATCTTTTCCCATTATTCTCGTCCTTTGTTTCTTTTGCAGACAAGAAATTTTCTATAAGAATAGCCCAAGAGAGTGCTATGATTTCGAAACAAAACAAATTTTGCCGTTAGCCTTGAAAGCAAATTGAAATTTAAACAAAAAACAACTTTGACATCGGTAATTAATAGAAGAGAAAGTCAAATGGAGGCTGTTTAAATAAATTATTAACATGTTCACAACTTGTAGAACAAATAGAGACACTTAAAGTAAGAATATTCGTTAAATAAAGAGGATGCGTCTTAATTTTGTAACATTGATTTAAAATCAAATGAAATAAACGCACCGGATAATAGGATAATAAAGAACCTTCTCAAAATGCATGACAGAGTTTTAAAATTAGACAATTTACATGTATATTATGTCTAGAAATAACGTTAAATTTAAAAAAAAGTAAAGAAAAATTAATTATGGGTATGTCATTGTAACTCACATTTCACAGAAATATAAATGTAAAAGGGAATTTATATTAGCTGCAGTTAAATAACCTTAATTCCATTACTATTGATGGTTTCACGAAGGAGAACATACTTTTATCCTTACGTATAAAAAGTTAAATGAAGTTACTTTGTTTTAGGTACTATGTTCATCCGAGACAAAACGCTTACCTTTTGTTTGAATGGATTTAGTCAATCTTATTGAAGATCGTTTACCTCGGAACCGGTTTGGACTAATGAGAGATAATTAGCAAACATTTGCTCGATTGTGCATTCAGGCACCTAATAGCATATAACAATTATCTTATGGATCAACAAATAACCTATCCACACAAATTAATACAATCGAAGTGGCTCTTTATTAAATGCTTATTTTTAACACACAGTACTTACACATAAATTACTTTTCGAATTAGAGGTTCACTACAAATACATATAGATTTTATATAGATAGGCGACAGCTAGTGTCATTTTGAAATAAACAAAGACGAGTTTACTTACTACATATTGGATACTATCATTATCCAGACAAAGGTAATTATGCGAAGGATTACGTATGAGGAATTTTGTAAAGTAATTAAAATCGCGCAAACATAGAAAGACTTTTGAATATAAAAGTATCGAAATTATTGTAAAATACCAAATATTCATGTAAAATTTATCAGTACATATATATAGCCACCATAAAATACAAATTATATTTTCAGACAACACAAAAGACATTACGGGCGGAAAAATGAGTTATATTGCTTAAAATTCCTTAGGAGTTTTTACGCTTTAATTTATTCACGAAACACTTTGTTATAAATCTGTCTGGTAGGAATGCCTTGGCCTCGTTAAAGTGTGTTACGGTATTAAAGTTATTAACAACCGCAAAGTAGTAATAATACGAATAAAATTTCTTGTTAATATCTGCAGTTTAAAATCGAAAAGTATATTGTTTTTGAGGTTATTTTTAAATACCTTCAGTTAGAAAAACACGTACAATATATAATAAGATGAAAATTTAAAAATTGTTGTCACATTTTATTTGATTTTGTTCTCATCGGTGAACAAAATAAGTAAAATGTGTATGTTTCGCCATCAATTAAAGCATCTCCGGGATTATTTGTAGTCATACAAGTATCTCTCATATGTTATAGAAGAGGGGGCTTGGAGCTGAAAATCCACTGAGTTTTTTCATAGCGGAACTTCGTGCTTATCTAAAAATGCGTAGAATGCATTTAGCGTCGTCAAATATGCAAGCACTTTGCATAATTCGATGTAATGATTAAGTCGAAAAGTATATTGTAATAAAAATACCGTTTACTTAATAAGTAACAAGCATTCTTTGAAACGACTTTCAATTTCTACGAAAATAACATAGTGCTATAGAAATAAACAGCTTGAAATGAGTAATGATATTTTTTATGCGTCCACTTCACGCATAGACGAAATTTATAGTCATGACTAATTACTTTTTTTGTTATGTTACAAATAAAATAATTCAAGGACCACTTGTTCTTGAAATCCACTATATATATTTTTAAATATACGTATAATAAATAACACTAAGCCTTAAAGGCTGATTTTTAATTTTTAAGGACACCTGTTTGCAAATCAAAATATCTTAAAAAATCCTTTCGAGTCCAAGCAACTAATTTATGGAATTCGCTTCCTTTAAATATAAGTCAATCAAGTACACTACATATTTTTAGGAAATCCTTAAAAGAACACTTTCCGCAACAGCTATAGGCGACTTATTTTATTGTTTATATTTAAATACTTTTAGTTATTTATTTTTAATTTATTACATATATTGTATTTATTAGTCTATTTAAGAGACAATATATATATATGTTATTATAGTTATTTGTGTATAATGTGTATGTATTAGGATGTAGCTATGTATGTATATGAAAATACACCACCCACTATGTTCTGCTAAAACTACTCCTGTACCAAAGGTTGTCTGGTAGCGATCGCTACCAAGCGATAAGACCGCCTCTTGTACTCTGTCTTTTTGTTTATAGATATGTACTTGTTTTCTTTTATAACACTGTGGTGTACAAAAAAGTAATAAAAAAATTTATTATCTCAATTTGTCTATTATTTTGACGCCAATCATACTTCTTTCCATTCCGTTTTCACATCCATATGATATACGTGGGAGTATACACGAGTTGAATACTGTCCTCTTTTTTGTGATAGGCATATCTTTGTCCTTCATCAGCTCACTCCGAGAAAAAAACGTTTCGAGCTGTTAGCTATCCTCCTAATTCTTGATAATCAGTTGACTTAAATATATATTTTCGTTGACATACTCTATTTCTATGTTTGTATATCTTTTGGCTTCGATGGCGCAGTGGTGCGAGTAGTCGCTATGTTAGCAGAGGTCCTGAGTTCAATCCCCGGTAGAGCGAATTGAGAAAATACTATTTTCTAATTTGCCTGAAGCTGGACTGGTAGAAGACTTACCGTACCGCCAAACAGAGATTTGTGTTTCGGTATGATGCTGTGTAGAAACCGTATGAGGTATATCGCCTCTTGCCAGATTAGCGAGCTTCCCTCTTAGACTGTATCATCATTTACCATCAGATGAGATCACAAAAAAAAGGATAACATGGTCTGCGGAACGTAGATGGTGAAGTATATCTCCGTTGCCTAAATTCATTTTTTTCGCATTCGAGAAAGAAGAGGGAACACTAAGGTACATTTCATCGGAATAAACAATTTCTTGTCGAATCTAAACCAATATTTTTATTATGAAAATAAGGCGATGTTAATGTATCTCACGGTTATGACAGACTATACTTTGTTACATTGTTTAAAATGAATCTATTAAATTTGAAATTAAACACGACATTTTATCAAATTCTTTCATTTCTTTTCGTTTTTTATTTACTTTATTCATCAATTTTCAAGAAAATTATTACTTTTCAGCAATGAACGAGTCATTTTAATCACATCAAAAAAGGAAGAGATATTCGTCTGTACTTATTTTTAATAAAAATATAATAATAAGATCTCCATTCCCAAAGGAATGATTGAGGTACTTGTTAGACTCATTTCGAGGCTCTATCATGAATTGACAGGATGAATATGTCAAAATCGCTTTTTAAATAATCTGATTCCTCTGTGATAATGAATGATTTCATGTTTGCAACACACATTGGCAATCGATGAAAAAAGATAAGTCGACGGATTTTGTGGTCAAGTTCTTAGGCCGCGAATAGTAAAATATTGTATTAATTTAAGAAGAGATATATACGGTATTGCTGTGAAAGGAAACGATATACGTGATTTATGGTTAACATATGGATTTTTTTTTATTACACATATAATGAATTTAATACAACTAATGAACACATAGCTTTTGCAAAAATTTATGCTACCAACCAACGTAGACATCGGATTATGCTAATGGTGAACCAATGTCATAAGAAATAATCAAAGGAGATGTAGAGAAGACGCCGACATATTTATGATAGGTACGGATAAATATAAGTAGGATAGAAAAACCTTAAACTTGCCAGACACATGTTCAAAACTTCTTTTAAAATGTGATAAAATTTAGTTGGAATATTTTGATTATATGTTCATATGTGCATATTAAAATTGCTTTAAATTCAGATTCCGTGTTGAGTAAAGATTTTTATATAAAATGAGTGCCCCATTTGTACGACTGCAACCTTTCTGGAATACAGATCTCAGTTCCAGAATTTACATTTCAAGCCAAAATTGATAGCGGTTCTATTAAATAAAATCCAGTAATAGCCAAAAATTATGTGTTAAAAGTAACCCTTCCATATAAAGACACAGATGGACTTCATTCAGTTAAAACAGATATTGTTATATATACAATCTACAGAAAACACATTACAAAATTAAATTTGCTTTTAAATATAAAGTATAAAACTTAGATAATTTATATCATAGTTATGGAAAAAAACTGCATAATGAAATTTGTTTCAGTGCACAATTAAATGAAAAATCTCTAATAAATTTAAATTTTGTTGAGTTGTGTAATTCTTAGTCATATATAAATAGAAAATAATATATGTGCAAAACTAAGAACTGGAAACTTGGACAGTTTCGCTCCTCATATATTTTTTAATTAGGTTTACTAATAAATACTTACCCCTATGCATAGACATATTTTATAGAATACTTTATACTATATAAATGTAGTAATCATTTAAAACTAGCATTAAACATTTTTATATAGTATTTGCAGAAAAAATCCAAATTGCACTGTGAAAAATCTGTATAAACCACTTACTTTTGTGTCCTTGACAATATATTTAATTGTTTAGGGTTTATTTGTGTCCAAATGCAAACATTATTCACACAAGATTGTTGGAAAAGTACAAATTATGAGAACTGATAAATATAATTTTATCTAAACTTTTTAATGTATTATATAAATATACCTTAAACAACATACCTTACACAATTTATAAGCTCATAAATCATAAAAACTGGTATGGGCAATTCATGTGAATCTCTCAGATCTATTAAATTTACTTCCAATATTACCTACATTTTGTCTACTAATTTCTTTTCATTTATTGAAGTTGTACTGCACTAATTATTAATAACTATTATAATAAAAATTAAACATTTTACATTTGTCTTTTTTATCAATATAAATATGTATAAAGTCCTTGCCTTTTAATTTTCAGCATATTCCAAAAAATACTTGAAATAAAAAAAAACTTTTTAATTATACCCACAATAAATATTGGTACTGAAGCATTATTATTACAAATGCATTACAAATATGAGAATAACTGAAAAAGTTATAAATATACCTCAATTATTATTTTTTCATTGTTAAACTAACTATAACAGAAATTAGTAGTACAAATATTAAAAATATTTTCAACTATATCATGAACAAAGATAGTTATAATAAATATTTGTTATATAATTATAAGGAGTGTAAGATTTCCATAAATAGAAATTTATTGTTAAAGCTAAGCTTTAATGTTGTAAGGGTTATATCATAGTACATATTTAGAAAATTTTGATTTTCTAGGCGACATTATAGACATAACACATAAGTTATTTTAAATACAGGTCATTATCTAAAATGAAAACAATAAACATAGGTGGTGATCAATCTCATCAGAATTTTGTCAAGTCAAAAAAAGAGAACTTGTGTCAAAATCGTGTAATATTTATGTTATTGAAATATTTACGACATTCCACGTACTCAACAGTTTTTTGGCTACCGTCCACGCCTGAGCAAGAGAAAGGAGATTACGGTAACAAACAAAAAGTGACCTTTTGTTAATATTATAACTCATAACTTTATCTTTTTGTTCACACTTACCTTGTCTCCTGGAATGCTTTTCGCCGACATGGTGCGTCACCTTCCAGTCTTTTTACTCGACGTCGTCGTAAGGACGATTTATCCAAAGAAAGGAGCTCAATGTTGCTGCGGTACCCCAGCACACGACACAAATCACACTTCACCTTACCCAATCACTCGGCCATCATCACTGACCGAACGTTGCATTAAAGCCACAAACACAACAAACGGGCCATTGTTTGGCGTCGTAATCAACACGATTTCCCATTGAGATTCATCGGTACAAATAATTTTTCATATCACAACACACAAACACAGCGACTGACAGAAGCTAACTTGATTGAGGTTGACGGAAAATGGCGAGGCGAGGGTTGGTTGATGTTGCCCCTCTCGTCCCGCGCATGCTACTTTACATTATTATATACTTAAAACACTATACTAGATGGCAGCGTTCGAGGATTGTTTGAATTTGTTCAAGAATAATTTTGAAGATGGCGCTTGTATTATTATTATTTATTTAATGTAATATCAAAAATTTTAAGCCACACTCTATAATTTGAATTATAAATATAAATTGTTTGTTATTTCTTACTGCGAATTTAAAGAGATACGTTTGAAAAATTCAAAATTAACAATTTAAAAATTTTAAGGCACAGTTTGTATGTAACTCATTATAATATTGTTAGAAATGTCACACCGATTTGTAGAGGGCCACCCCAGTTTGTAGCTGACAACACTGGTTACTAGCTGGCCACACTGGTGGAGCAGTCGCAGACACGCCGCGCACGCGAACAGTCACCTAAGTCACGTTCGACATTTCATACGTCATTGTCATGCCTATTTTAAATATTGCCGCCATTTTGAGTTGTTATGGATAAATAAACGTATTAAGTACCTAGTCTTCTTTTAATTTATAAGATCAGAAGTGGGATTGAAGGCCTATGACGCTCGACTTCCATTTTTGGTTTCATAAATTTGTGTTTAGTTTTTGTTCCGCGTTCAGTAGTTAAAATTTTTAATTTGGGCAGAAAGACGATGTCGTTCGACAACAGTAAAAGTATCGATAGACGCCGGGCGGGGTCCCCCTCGCCGAACTGATACGTTGGGTGTAATTTTTCAGAAACTTCGTAAGTTGGAGCAAGATGGAGAAGCCACCGGCATTGGTTAAGCTCCCGGAGCCCTGCAACGCCATGCGGAGTACCCCCAATGTTTACCCCGAGATCGGTACCTGTTGCGTCATCGAATTCGGAGAGTGACACGAAAAACATTGCTGAGCGGAGATGAGCGCTTCGTAGAGGCTTTGGGATTATTTCCGGTGAGATCTACCTATTATTTTGTATCAGACTTCGTTTCAAGTGTTCATAACTTTGATACGGAGTGTGAAAAAGTAGATAGAGCTTAGTTTTCTTCATTGTGAGGATTGTGAATGTCTTGCAATGCACGCGTAGGGCGTGGTCGTAAAGGGGAATCCCGTACGCGGCTTAGTGATTGAATTAGTACTTCGCGTTCTCTTCAAATGTAAAAGTGGAACTAAAATCATTGTGCCCGTGATAGTTTAATACCGCGAATATTCTGTACGATTGTTGTTCCGAATCCTGCAAGTATTCTATTTACGTATCGTTAAAGAATTAGGCAATGAAACATTAACGGCAATCATTATCCGCGATATAACTGACCTTCAGATATGCGCGTCCTACAAAACGCAAAAATTAACCTACAAAAGCATAGTCGATGAATTGTTTAGTTTTGTTAAATGTTAACACAAAGTCAAAACTTAATTTTTAAATGGTCACGAAAATGACAAGTTCAAACATGTACATTTCAATGATTCAAAAGTGCGCATTATCGGTGCAACAAAGATGGTCATAAAAATAAACATCCGATTGCACAAAATAAATTACAGAAAGTGCGTCTAGCTAATTAACAAAACGTAAGCTTGCCAGATGTTTTTGTAGAAAGTTAGGTCATAAAGATTGTCGACGTTTGACAAAGGAGCACGTTGCGATAATTCAGTTAAATGTTGTTTACGAAGTTATACATAAAAATGCCGATATTATTACATCAGTTATATAACTTATTCATAGCGATTCGAACGTATTAATAATTTTGATGTTATTAAGCACTATTCGTACCGAAGACAGACATGACAGGGAACACTTTTTAAATGTTTTCAATCATTACTTTTAAGTGTTACAGCCACCACTACTAGTTAAAAAAAAAGTGTAAAATTAAGTTGACTAGTGAAATTCTCTATTGCAGACCATATCAGTTTTCTTAGATCAAGAAAATATGTGCACTAGCTATTAAAGGTTTAATGAGAGATGTATTCCTCTAATTTACTAGAAAACTAAATTAATCTTAAGAAGAATTTATATAGTTGTATAAAGTTCTCAGCAAGAAATTTGTTAAAAGTGGTATTAAAACTAGTTACAGTTTTTAAATTGTATTACCTATAAATTTAATAATGTTACTTTGGTACCTATGAAATGGAATACTTAGGCAAGTAGACAAATTATTCATGGTCAGGTTAGGCCGAGCGAATAGAAGAGTAAAGCTTTGGCTAGATAGCTGATGCCAAGCAAGTTAATGCTTGTTAATTTTTGTGTGTGCAGCCTGGTTACTTTTGGTTGTATATACCTAGTTGTGCAGTACAAATAAATGACTCAAAAAAAATACATTTGAATTCCAAATTTCTCAAACATACATAACACACACACAAAGAAATACATAATTAAATTAGTCAAATTAATTTTAAATTGTAAGTACTAATCATTTAAATTTCAAAACACACATACATTTCAGAATGCATTTAAATTTCTAAATACACTTAAATATCAAAATACACATAAATTTCAAAATAAATCCATAATTAAAATTCCAAGTCAATTATTATTCCTACTAATAAAACTTAAAACTGCCTGCATGTTTTATATTTAGTTTGGGTATGAACAGATAAACCCAAACAGGAAATTTACTTCATATTTCATTACAGTCCTATGCTGGTACATATAGAAAAATCAGCCGAACATGGAATGGATGCTGGGTATGATGTGTGGAAACCTGCTATATTTGCTGCTTTGTCTGAAGGACACTACTAACTTTCATATTACATGTTAAGTTATATGCTCCGGACTGCTGACACTTTCATTATTGTGGTTTGACCACATGAAGCTTTATGCTCTGGACTGCTGGCAATTTTATTAATTTGGTTTGAGCATGTAAAGCTTTATGCTCTGGACTGATGGCAATTTTTATTATTTTGGTTTGACCATGTGACGCTTTATGTTCCGGACTGGTGGCATTTTTATTATTGTGGTTTGACTATGTGAAGCTTTATGCACCAGACTGATGTGATTTGTTTTTGGTTGGTCCATTCCTTGTGCACGAGGCTTTGGATTGCAACAGTTGTGACTGCATTACTGAGAGCAGGTTCATAACTTTGGTATCTCGGTTGACGTCGGTGGGTACCATGCCGACTATACACCGGGTGTAACAGCCACGTAGGTCTCACGGTTGACCCACAATAACCATTGTAAATCCCTCCGCGCACGGTAGTGGAGTGGGAATAGGACCTGAGTAAACCCTACTGTCATTTTTGATGCTTTTTCGTCTTGGTAATGAGCCAAGATTGGTATAATATACCACACCATATGATCAACAGTATTTCGACGTTCAGCAGATGCAGCGAAGCCTTCGTTGTTATTTTTATTTGGTTTATTCCAAAAATATTTTGTTTTTGAGTTCATGTGTCAAATTTTGACCACTGTTTTATGCCAGTCACCATTATATTATGCCAGTCCACCACTGTTTTGATAATGGTTTTTATAACATATTGTGTGCTTTAATAACCACTGCTATTTTAATAATGTTTTTATTATTTGGTTCTTATAAGTTATTGTTTTACTACTGCTATTTTAATAATGTGCTTATCATTTGCCTTTTGTAGTATGGTTGAGAGAAGTATGACTGTGTTACTACTACTATTTTAATCATGTTTTTACTATGTGGTTTTCAGCAAATTTGTATGTTTTATTACTACTATTTTCTATGACTTTGTGCATGTGTTTTGTTTTAAGTGACAAATAGTCACCATTTCTTTTTTAACGCTTTTAACTTTTGATATTTGAAAATGTTGTTTTTGTGCTAGAATCTTGTGTGGCACATAATCCACCTCTATTGAGATGGCAATATTTGCTATCATGTATAATAAAAATTGTACACCGTATCTGCACTGTGGTTACAGATTGCAGAGGTGCCTTCAAACAATGAGTAAATTAGGCCGCGAGGACGCTGCCATGTCAGGAGAGGCCGTGTTAGAAATGTCACACCGATTTGTAGAGGGCCACCCCAGTTTGTAGCTGACAACACTGGTTGCTAGCTGGCCACACTGGAGCAGTCGCAGACACGCCGCGCACGCGAACAGTCACCTAAGTCACGTTCGACATTTCATACGTCATTGTTATGCCTGTTTTAAATATTGCCGCCATTTTGAGTTGTTATGGATAAATAAACGTATTAACTATTAAGTACCTAGTCTTCTTTTAATTTATAAGAATATTCTGTCAATGTTATTTAATATAATTAAGACATTATTAAAATTATTTTTCATTTATTACAATTTAATTTGGTTTTAAATCCAGAAACTTTGGATGTAGAGCTAGTATAATGTCTGGTAATTTCAGGCAATTAATAAAGTACAAAAAGAGTAGTAGATCCGTGTCACAAATATTAGTCCTTAATGTACCCTTTGAAATTAAATGAATGGAATTATATATATGTAGGAATAAGTTGAGTCACTAAGCTAGAAAGTAGATAATATTAGATCTAGAAACAAAGGTTGGACTTTTGCTAGCGCGAATGCTTTACATTTAAAAGTATTTACACAATGTTTTATATAATCTACAAAATATGGATAAATTCCGTAAAACCAACAAAATAATTGTTAAAAAAATTAATTTATCTTTAATATTCAATGATAAATCCACGCTGCTTAATTTGAGACTTAGCAATCCTAAATTAAACATCAAGAGAAAATTACAACGTTATGCTATGTACATAGCAACTCAAAATATTTCCCATGATTTAATAATTATTATCGATAACACGTTTAATTTTATTTGTACTCAATTGGCCTTGTTGAATAGAAATTTATGGTCGCGTTCATAGACTAAATAACCATGACAACCACAGACTACTGTATATTTACTTACGCTTACGAGATTACGAATATGGAACTTACAAAATACAACCATCAAATATAAAAGGTTAGTGGTTAGGCAGGCAACACTATGGCTGCGCGTTCAATTCGCAAAATGGCGGATGGAGGCGTGGATATAGATTTGTACGCCGATGATATTGAATCCGATTTTAATAGACAGGTGAGTTCTGAAATTCCGTAGGAAAATTGTTTTCCAATCATAGTATATGTAAATTAATAGTAATTATAATTGCTGCATGAAGTAAAACACGAATAATGGTCGGCTTACAGGATGACTTCGGAGGTGAAAATGTGGATTTGTACGACGACGTGATCGCCGCACCTGCATCGAAACCTGAAGACGGCGACGGGCCGCCGAATTCTGGACCACCGCAACATCAACATCCACCCGAAGAAACAAACGGCTCCGTTTCTTACCATCACAACAACGCACCGAGTCACGGTCATCATGGCCGCCGCTTCCAACTTTACGTCGGCAATCTCACTTGGGTTTGTACCTGATTTTCTCTATAGATTTATTATGTAAATATAGGACGTTATATTATTATTTTGAAACATCTGTTGCATTATTACGAATGTGTTGAGACTGCAGTCTTTTACATGGTAAGCTACTATACCCTCAATATCGATTTTCAACATGCAACGCCTAAACTATTATTTCAATAACTGTATTGTGACTATATTAATGAATAAACGTGTAGTTTCTTATTTTACAATATGCATATAATTTAAAAGCAAAAGAATGCAGTCCTCTTTATAAGTAACCAAATGAAATCTAAAATATTAAGGACATATAATACGTTAGAAATCCCATTTACGTATAATGGGAATTTGTGATGTACCTATATTAAAAATTATGCTGTATATGCTATGTTATATTGATGAAGGCATCAGGTTTTGCATTTGTGTGGAAGCATTGATGTGTTCGGCCTAAACTGAGCTAATATTTCCTTAATGTTGATACTTTTATCGAATATATATTGGCACGGTATAGGCTTCATGCACCTAAAATTATATTAAACACATTGTAAACTAACATACATTTCTGAAGTGATGTTTTTAAATAATGATTTGTAGATACATTTTGCTTATAAAATTTGATTGAAGTAACAGATATATTGTCTTGTAAAGTTATGAGACTGTTAATAAAGATTGTGTTACAATAATTATTTATTTGATTTCAATAGTAGCTTCAATTTTAATATTAATTCCACATAGTCATATAAAAATTTGCCCTATCCAATATAAGATTGTTTTATTTCTATTGGTTAATAGTATAATTGTATTTTATTTTTATTCATTATAATGCTCCACTGTATTATAGAGAATGTTGTTTTAGTATATTAAAAGTAAATTACACTCTGCTGTTTCAATAAACATTACCAGAACTGCATAGCGCCTTCTTTATAAACAATTAAACATTGTTATACTCATAGAACTTTTCACCAGTAATGTATTTATACATTGTTGGATAAGTTATCTGTTCTATAATTATAGACATTGTTAAATTTGTTTATTGTAGAGTAGGCAGTCTGCAGTTTTAATAACATTTCTTGCAGTAGTTGAAGTGTTAAAAAAAGTTGTTACTAATTTAATCAATATTAAAAGATATACATACAATAGTCATTTAAACTATGGTTATTCATTTGGTTACTTAATATTTGTATATGGATGCCACTATATTTTATAAGTCATGAAATTTGGTGGTCAATTACATTTGGCTATATTTAAACATTAATGACTAGGCTATAAATATAGCATTTTCCAATTTTATTGATTATCATATTTCTTTTTATTATTTGTGTTGTAGGACTTTTCTTAAATATTGTCAACTTTTTGTCGCTTATAACTTGTTATCACAAAACCCACAAGTAGAGCAAAAAAGGTGTGTATATCAAAATTGTTGCATCCATAAAGTTTAACTTAATGGGACTCCTAACATTTATTATAGATTTTATTTAAAGCTACAATTTATTGAAATCAGGTATTATACTGATTTTAAATAATGCAATATGAAACTCAAGCTTCATTTTAAGAGGAATTAAAATATATAAATAACTGTTAAAGTTAATAATTTTTAAAATCAGGTGTTTCAATTCATTACTATTTATATTATATATAGTTATGTCAAAATCCACCAAAAACATGTTGATTATTAGGATTTTCAGAAATTAATTGTTATCAGTTTTATGTTTTAGCTTAGGTGATATAAATTATATTAATATTAATCTTGTTAGGGAAAAGTATATTTAGTGATTTTTCTTCAAACTTTATAATACACATCTAAATGATTTAACATTTTTAAATTAAATGTACCTGTTATGTTAGATCTATGAAATAATCTTGGAGCTGATGTACCATATTTAAACTACTACGATAGGTAATTTCAATTTATTCTAAACTCATGTTGCATATTTTTAACATCTCCAATAACAATTTTTTCAATGTTGACTATTCTATAAACATTGGCATCAATATTAAACTTTATAGGCTTTATACCAATGGTCTTTCGTTAAGTATAAAATGTGAAATACATCTAGTATTAACATTAATAATATTACAACATCATATTGCTGCTTTGGAACTATAGTGACACAATTAAAATAAGCTAACTTTACAAGAGAGCTTATTTTGACCATATAATTGATGATTTGAATATAACAAGAAATATAGGCTATTCTGCATTTTTCTATGATTCTAACTAAAATTTTGCAAACTTGGGATTGTGTGAATGTTCATCCAAAACAGCAATATATTTTATAATGTGAATGTCCCGTTGCCATACTTTCAAGAAAGTCAAACATAAAGTTCAAGTTACTAACAAAGATTTTATATGTACTTCATATACATTATTTTCATAGTAAACAAGTAGATCCTTGTGGCTCATATTTGTAACTTGAAGCTTTCACAATTTTATAGAATATTATTGGCTAAGAAAAATATTATATTTTTGTAGTTAACTATGAGATTTACCACAATTACTTGAATGTGTGCTCATGTGATTATTTAAAATTTAATTACTATGACAATACATTATAAAGATCTACAATACATATATTAATGTATTGTAGCATATACAACAACAATATAATTAATAATATGCAGTGTGAGATGGAAATTATTGCAGAGTTGGTGTAATGTTAAAATTAAAATCACCCAATTTATTAAAGATATATACAGTTGTTTACATAAAATGCAAACTATTATCAATATGATGTAAGTATATCTATATGTCAAGTAACTATATAAATTGATTGTTTGATCACAACAGGCTGTTACTATATAATATTGAGAAAAAGGACCATGTTTTTATGACATTAGTTTTAACATTGAAGTCTTTTAGTGGTATTATTGATGTCTGATTTTTTTTCATTTTGACAAATTTTTGTTTCGAGTTTTCTTTACACCTACATAGATAAAATTTTAGTATTTATCATTTGAGTTTTTATTGGATAAATCTTTAGGGTTTTATGTTTGGACAATTTGATTGTTATCAGATTTTCATATAGATTATTTACTTATTGACATACTTAAGTTTTTACTGTCTACGCAATGACAGGATTTTATAAATATCTCTTACATTTGTGATTTACTTGTAGCAACTATAGTAGTGAATGGTATGAATTGGAATAATTGTGTTGAGCGAATGGTAAAGAAAGTGTTATCATTTATTTATATATGGATTGACTATTTATAAATATATATTTTGTGTATGATTATAATTTTAACAAGATGTATATGCGTCTTGTAACTGTTAAGTATTCGTGCACTTCAGCGTTTGTTTCCAATGTACATTGAAATCGCAATAACGTTACATTGAGATATAAAAATTTTCCTTCTGAATATAAATAAATGTTGCCATATGGGTAGCTGTATTTTAAGATATTTCTCTTTATATATATTTGCCTCTACTTTGAATGAATACTACATTTTCTTAAAAAAAAAAGTATATTGGGAGATGGCTTGGAGTCAAAGATTGTTGTGCTGTGTGACTTTATACTTTAACCCTTTCGAGACAATTGTTATTGGGGGATTTTTTTTAACTATTTGATCAAATAGAGGTATTTTTTGTATGTACGCACAAATGCTAAACTTTGTTAACATTATTGTAGAACACTAAAGGTCTATGTGTTTAGTGATGAAAACTAAGTTAAACCTAATTAAAGTATATAGTCTGGTTAACCATTTACTGATACATACTGTGTACCAGGTGTGTGGAAGGGGTTAAGGTATCTCATGCAATTATTTTATTAATTTAAATATGTATTTATTTTTACTTAAAACACTGGCTTTTTTTAATATATCAGAACATTGGTTGATGCATAAAAGATAGTTATTTTTTTTTATTTTCAACTGAAATTTGATTGGTATTTACTTATACTTGATGTTTTCTTTTATCAGGTTATCTCCAAGGTAAGGAAATGCTTGTATGTAATTGTAGTGTTTTAACGATTGTGTGTACTGGTTTGTTTCTGTTTGTTATAAGGTGTAATTTCACGTTGCCACTGATTCGTCATACAACTTAGTAATGTAGAGTTTAGTTAAGCTGTGTCGTTAATTATTCAAGAAGCAAACTCTTGAGCGGGGCTTTAAAAAATAAGTTTAGTAGAGTGTACATATTTGTAAGTTCGGTGAACTGCTGAGTGTTTTCAGTCCTTTGATGTATATAATTCAAAAGAGTATCGTTATTTTATTTATCAATCGAAATAATTTGTTTGAAAAAAATTGTTTAATAAAAATAACTCCGTTAATAAATTTATATGCAGACTGTTTGTCTGGTTTTTGTGTGAAACAAAAAAAATTGTTTAAATCAAGTATTTGTGCCGAGTATTTGTATCGTTTGGCGATTGCGTATATATCTAGTCCTTATAGATCTTGTCATATAGCAACCCGTTTTCTTTCCAATTTAACATTTAATATCAACCGTGATTAAATGCTTGAACGTCTTAATTATTACTAGCTGTTAAATTATTTTTCAATTGTTAATATTCCTAAGAAAACTGTTTTCTCTAGTAAACTTGTAATTTAAATTTATCCTTCGATAATTTTGAAAATTCAATTCGTTCTTATCTAAAACTGTTAAATTCGCAGTTTGTTGCTGCTTCATCCTCTATAAATTAGTATAATTGACTTTACATATCAAATGTAACAATGAAATAAAAGAATGGTTAAAATAAAAACTGTTTCCTTTTCACCCAGTATTTCATATCGAAAATAAAATCATTAATAAGTGGCGATGGTTGTTGAAGTTTGCGACAGAGCGAAAGTTTGATTGGTTAATAAAAAAAATGCAGGATTTGTAAAACAAATTTTAAGTTGAATAATAAAGTTGGGGTGGGTGTATCTTTGACGAAAACTATTAGGTATTTCTGTTGTGGTTCATTACAAAATTTGAGATCGACACAATGAAAAAAAAAATACAAGGCACAGTGAAGTATGTATATTCTAATTAGCTTCGCATTACATTTCGTGGTAGCATTTTCCTGAGTTTTGGATACCTATATTTTCCAGTGGGCGACCGATCAAGATATAGCAAACGCGGTCGCTGACATCGGCGTTACTGATTTTCAAGACGTGAAGTTCTTCGAGAACAGGGCGAATGGACAGTCGAAGGGATTCTGCGTGATATCGCTGGGTTCGGACCAGTCTATTAGAATGGTCTTGGATCGTTTACCCAAGAAGGAAATTCATGGTCAACATCCTGTTGTGACGCTACCAACTAAACAGGTAATTTTACAAACAAAGCAGTTGACTTACTCTTGAAACCCATTCCGTAAATGACCAATAATTTAGTGTAAATCTCCTCTCCTCTTCCAGCAATCCGTTAACATGTTTTCGGTCACTTGAAATTAAGTCTGGAGGGAGGGGGGGGGGGGGTGCTGGAGAAAGCTGGCTATCGAACTATTTATATATAAATCCTAATCACAAAAAAAAACTTAATTGGCTGACTCTAATTTTGATATTATTATAATTAATATAAGAACCTTCGTATACAACCGCTCTCGGTTCTTACACATCATAGAAAATATAGATTTTAGAAATGTAATAAAACAATCTTCAAACTAAATAAGCTTTCCCATATAACGGCCCATGGTTCATATATATATATTAATCTCAGATTTTACATGACATTTCGTAGCCGATCCTAGTTGGTTATATGTAAAGAAAGGCAATCTTTGTACATAAATAAACTTAATACATACTGCAAATCAGAATATTCTCTGGAAATATGTTTCAATTCTACAAATAATTATAATTTGTAGAATTGAAACATATTTTATTTAAATATTTGTTGGGACAGGAATTCAAGATTTTATATCTCAATAAACACATTTATAATCCCACTTTGCTATTATTAAAGTTTATTGTTTTATAAATAAATGAAGGTCTATTTATAACAGTTATATAAGTAAGTGGTGTGTTGAGCATTAAATTACAATCATCACTGTACATTGTTTTGCATTTAGAAACTATAGTTTTTTCGCGTTAAGAAAATAGTAAGTTTTTTCGAATTATGAAATTATTATTCATTGACATAGCCGAATCTATCACGACACCGAGAAATAAAAAGTTAAGTTCGCAATAATTATGTTTTGTAGGCGATTTGAATTATGTTGTCCCTAGCAAGATTTTATCTTTACCCGCCTTACATAATAATTAAAAATGCGTTCAAAGGACATGTCAGAAGTAAAACTTCGTTGGAAAATTAATTTTTAAGTCTTGGTGTATATTTATACGAAACTAAAACTTTAGATTTCCAAAACTGACATGTTAGGAATGTAATGTAAAAAAAATGTAAATTCCATTGTCATTAAAATATTTAAAGTATCGAAAATTAATACAAATAATTTATTGAAATCTCAAATGATGAATTGTAAATAAAAATGCCACGTGTTCTTTGTTAGTATTAGAAATTATTAAGTAAATTTTGTTTTTGAACTTAAAATTTTATTAAAAATTATATTTTAAATGATTAATTGACGAGTGGCAAACTGCCACATGTTATTTTTATAATAGTAAAACTACCTAACCTTCAAATGAACTAGCATAAAAAATGCTGCACATCTTCATCTAATCGCTATCTAGGCGCTAATCACGCGTTTCATCCGTAAAAATGTTGCCCTCACGCGCCTAAAGAAGAGTTACTTAAACAAATATTTATAGCAGAGAAAGAAGACTAATCTACTATATAGTTTTATACTATTGAGAAATAGATAATAATATGTGAGGATATTGTCTTGTAGTGGCGTAAATATTTTATACAAATAAAGGAGAAATTAACTTGTATACTTTCATGACTTATTGGAGTACCATTAACTCATAATTCAACATATAACACGGTAAAGTAAATAAATACCCATTATGAGAGTTTTGTTATTTGATAGATATAATCTTTTGTCACGTTAGGTACTGTATGATTTACTACAAAAACGGCCAACTTCGCTTATTATGAATAGACTTTACTTTTATACATGTTCTAAATCTCATATGCAAATAATTACACAGTTTTTAACATTTATTCATAAGTTATTTTAATGACTGCATGATTCATTTAGTTGCTAGAATGTTTATATATAATATGTCAACATTACATTGCTATTAATGTATTGTAGTAAGGACTAATAACGTGTGTTATACATGTGTGACTTTCCCCTATTTTGTTTATTTAATGAAATAGGTCTGATTGTAAATAATAACATTTTGTGATTGAAAATAGTATAGTATAGTATATAATATGTTTATTATTAAAGAATCTGATTGAAATAAAGGATACATATTATTGATTAATACATTGTCTGACCTCCTTTATGACTTTATAATTATGATAAACAGCGCTAGAATATTTCTATATGAGTTATGCTCTATTAGGTTGATCTAAGATCCCTTTAGCGGATATATCGTAAATATATAGAATAGTTTATAAACCTGATATTTTTTTTATACATGCTCTTCGCTAACATCTAAATGATTTATTTCGTTCCATTTGCTCTATTTCTTTATAGAATTGATTAAACTTAAAACAAAGTGAAGTTTAAAATTGATTTATTTTAACTTTAGCTTTTGTGATTCTAGTTTAGATTTCTCTAAATCTTTTGTTACGATTGCCTCGAGACCCAGTTGACAGTCAGTCAACTCACTCACTGACTAACGTTTTGCCAAGAGTGCCCTAGTGCCTAGTCAAGCAACTGTAAGACTTTCTTTTTTCCTTCACAACGTTGTGGTACAGTTCTGTTGTCCTAATAAAAATTGTCAGGATAAAGTTACGTTCATCCTAATTAAGTGACGGAATGTTGAACGTATTTCACAGGCATTGAACCAATTTGAGAGTCAGTCGAAGACCAGATCTACGCCCCCAGGGCCTAACAACCCTGGAATGCGGGGACCACATCCAGGTGGTCCACCAGGACCACACCCCGGAGGTATTCACGACAAATGAAGTTTTAAATCTTTTGAATGAGTTAAATTGCATGTTAAAAATTATTTGACAAAATTTATAACTGTGTTGAAAGGAAAACTACAAAAGATTCCATCACGTGTATATATACTTTGCTGACCCGGCAAGCATTGCTTTGCCATATAATAACTAATATCACTATAAAGAAATGGTGGTTAGTGGTAGAAAGATGAATATTTAGGGTTGTACCTATTTTTTAATGCAAAATTAAAACAAAAAAAAATATTGTCCAAAAATTGTAAGAATGTTAGGGGTGGAGTACCCTTATCATTTAAGCGTATAAAAAATAAATAGTAACCGATTCTGAGACCTACTACTGAATAAGCATACAAAAATCGGTCAACCCGTTTCGGAGGAGTATGTTAACTAACTTTGTGATACGAGAATTTTTCGCATTAGATATATATCCATAAATCATATATTATATAATATGTACTGAATGGACGTGTATGATTATGATTTGAATCTTAATTTATTTTATTAGTAGAAATTTTATTGTACGTTTTATCCCATTTGTGGTAAACATTTCTCTTATTAAAGCACTAATGATAGGTAAGTGAAAGTGCTGTAATCGTTAGCATCAACTCATGAATTGTAGGAGGACTCGTTTCGCTAGCAGAGGTTGTAGGTTCGATTTCCGAAAGAGCAAGTTAAGAAAATACGATACTGTTTAGATACATCTAATAGTTAAACTATCATCTACTTGTTTTCCCCTCCAACATTTTTGACTCGTTGAAATATTGTTAATGAGAACGTAGTCAAACTAACCTGTACTTAAAACATCAAATATCATGCCTGTAAAATTGTCTTATTTGACAGCCTCACAATATCAGAGGTCCTGATTCGATCTCTTGTATGACGAATATATAATAGGGAGTTGTGGTTTTTAATTTGTCTGAGTCTGAACTGGTGGCAGGCTTCGGCCGCGACTAGTTACTATTTGTATGGTGGTATGTCTTCGATTGTAGGGAGTACCATCAAAGACGTACCGCCATGTAAATAGTGTTGTGTTCCGATACGATGCTGTGTAGAAATCATAACAGATAGATTACCTATTACCATCTTTGACTGTATCGTCACTTTCCATCAGGTATGATCACAGTCAAGCGCTAACCTAACGCTAACTAAATATTTACATTACAAATAAGATGGCCATGTGATACGTTCTAGTAAAAAAGCTTTTATTTGTTCCATAATTCCTAAATGAGTAATGAAAGTGTTATAGTTTAAATTGATTTGGACCGATAGTCCAAGAAAAGTCATAGGAATTGCTTATAGAGGTTAAAAATGTAAAATACGAATAATTTTATACAGATACTAAATCAATAAAATAAAAATAAATAAAGTACATGAATAATTCTAGACAGAAACCAAGTCCATAAAAAAGTGAGCATTCCAAATTCAAATAGTCAAAACGTAACTATCTCTCCCTCTCTCTATTTTCACTAACTTATATCTTCCTCTAAACTTCTCTTCACCTCACCTAAACGTTCCCAACGTCACGTTTTTAACAGCTTACTCTCCAAGTCAAGCGTGCTATATGAATTTTTAATCATACAGATATGAAAACATGATGCCTAAACAAACATGCTATAAGTATAAAAGCCAGTATAGTAAAAAAATTATCTATGAAACACTTACAAAATTTGCATTTTATACTTGCCGGCCGTCAACATCATTAAAAAATAATATGTAATACTGAAAATAAGAAAAAATTTAAACAAAAATATTTTAATTACATAGGCGAAAGAATTTCCTAAATTACATAAGTCACAGTATAATAATAGAAACAAATTCTGTTAATGTACTTACTACTTTTAAGAAATTGAAAAAGCATTACAATTGAATGGGAGTGTAGCTTAGAAATTAAGGACGATAAAGCTATAAATAAACATCTAAATTTAATAAACAACTTCGAATATTTTGGTTATGTCTTTTTGGTTAATGTTTAGAATTCTTTGGTGGCGGACCAAATGGGCCAGGACCAAATGGACCCCGTATGATGTTACCCGGCCCTGGACCCCATCATCAGCTTCGAGGCCCTCCACCGGGTCCTCATGGCCCTCCTCCACACCACATGCCACAACACCAAGGACCGCCACCGCATCATTTGCCGCCTCATCAGGGTCCTCCGCCTCATCAGGGGCCCCCTCAGCATAGACCACCAATGCAGGTACAATGCACGAAAGATATAACAGATGTTTAATTTAAAAACTGTTTTTGAATTGTGTCATTATTCTTCTAAGGTGTGGTTACTTTACTTAACGAAATTTCTTCTTCCGTATTTGATCATTGCAATAAAAACAAATTTACCTTTCAATAGTTCCAAGGACCCCCTCAAATGCAACGCGCTCCTGGCGGACCAGGTCCTGGAGGTCCTCGTGGGGGTCCGGAATGGCCTCGTCCACACCACATGCCGGCTCCTGCACCCCAGTATGGCCCACCACAACATCAAATGCCCCATCAGATGCCACCGCCATCACCACATGCAGTATGTACCTTTTTAGAAACGGTTAATTTTTGAGAGGCTTCGCCTAGTTAGTTGCCTCCCTACCGTCATTGTGGCGCAAATATTAAACTGCGATGAGATGTAGAAATGCTACTACGTTAGACTGTATTATCGCTTATCATCAGGTAAGATTACAGTTAAGCAAAAGCTTGTTAACAATTTAATAAGAAACAGTATTGAGAGCTAATCTCTAAATGTAGCAGCGAGAGAAAGAATGGCTTAACCAAAAATTTTGGAAAAGAAATGCTATAATTACATATACTTTCTAGAAACGATTTCATTTTGCCGTTCTTGCTTTCGTGGTTTAAACTTTTGACTACTCAATTCCTGTACATAAATTATATCGTTACATTATTTATAACTTGAAATATAGATGAAAAACCTTTGGATAGTCTTTAGATGTGAAAGTAAATCGCTCGAAAATTGCACCCGATCATAGCACATGATTTTTGCCTATTTAACATAGTAGCGTAAAACATATCCTTATGATATTAAAAAGACGGTAATTTGTTTTATATAAATAATAAATAAACTAGAGGGTTGTAAACAATGTAGGTTCCCAATGATTTAGGATCAATCTTGGCTATGTATCTGGCGATTCTAATGCCAGGTTTCTATAATTCTTACTGCTTGTGGTGAGTATACTTTTATTGCATACATAGGTTATTACGTTGTATTAGTTCATCAGCTATACTTGGATTTCTATAGCCTTGTTATTGAGGATAATCTCAAACTAATAGTTACAACTGATTGTCTTTCGATGGTAAATGTAATGATTTTTAATGTTTCATGGCTGCTGCGTTTTTAGTGTTAGTGTACAACCCTGCCCTTCTATCAATTGAGCTATTATATGAGATTGCTTGTAGTCAGTAATTGCACGCGTCCTGTCTTATGTCTTGTTTGATGGGATAACTCCTAAAATTCCTATTCGCAGTTCCATTAAGTAGTCAATAATTTTCTAACGTTCTTTTATCCATTGACCGTATCGGTGTGACTTATGTTATATGGTCATTTAGTGGGAGATTTAAAAATGCTGCGTCCCTCCGTATTAGGCTTTTAGTAACCCTGCCCTCGGCTATTCTGTCATCGCGTTTAACCATTAACTGCTAGCATAGTGTCTAATGTCGTATAATAATTTAGTGGGACCTGCATTTATGGTGTTAGGCTTTGATGTAGCTTGGCTATCAGTTGGATTAAATCAGTGATCAGAACTCTTCATCTCTAGTTTTATCAGATTGAAAACTCCGTGTTTCTCTCCCTGTCATATTTGAGTAATTCTGATTCTGATTATAAAAGTGTATCTCGGTGCAATTTGTGTAGTAAATGAAATTTTTGGCTTATGTTGTATTAAATTCTCTAATATTATTCAATTGTAATTTCGTTTTAAACATAAGTATTTTGTCGTAATTTTTGAAGTGAAACTTATTTAGGCGCTTGAGAGTAAAATTTTTACGCACGATACGCATTATTAGCGTCACGCATATGTGCAACGGTTTTTTATGCTAATTCGTTTGAAGGTCAGGTAGTTTTAATATTTACAAATAACATGTGGCATTTTAATTTGCCACTCGTCTTTTAATAATTTAATATACTTAATTTTTGTAAAATATTTCATAAATTTTATTACTAAATTTGAAATTCAAGCACAAAATTTAATTAATAACTTCTAATATTGACAAAAAACACGTGGCATTTTTATTTATAAGAATCATTTGAAAAATTAATAAATTATTTGTTTTAATTTTAGACACTTTTAATATTTTAATGACAATTAAATTCATTAATTTCCTAACATATTTTTCTTTTAGAGTGAGGGAGGGACCCTCTATATCTCGGAAATTTAAAAGTTTCAGATTTGTATAAATATAAACATGGCTTAAAAAATTGTTTACCCAAGAAGTTTCACTTCTGAGATGTATACTTTGTACACACATACTCTTTTAATTTTCCAAGTGTAACCCTAGACACTTATACATAAAATTTTCCCTAGCATGCTGTAAGTAGTTTCACTTTAAAAATCATAATAAATTTCAATAAACATATTTTGCTTTCTTTTTTCTACAAATATCTTAAATATCATAGCAATCTTCAATTTAACAACAAAATACATAACAAGTTAAGAATTTGACACAAGCGTACAGCTCTCTCTTTAACGTTACTGCATGCATGTGAAAGCGGGAGTCCAGGTAGCGGCACTCTCGAAGCATACAGGTAATTGTACATGTTGCCAATGTTAAAAAGATCTACATTGCGCATCGTCTACGGTATTGTAACATCGTGTTGTTACATCTCGCGGTAAGTATATCATTGTGTGTGACGGTGACCAGTGATAACGGGTTATTGCAAATGCAGAATACACCCGGCCGGCCCGGTCCCGGCGGCGGTGACCCCGATTGGCCTCGGCCCCATCACATGCCCGCACCCGCACCGCACTATGGCCCACCACAGCACCATTTGCCGCATCCAATGGCCCCGCTTTCACCACACGCGGTAAGAACACAACCATTTAGGCTCGATTGATATTATGATGCCGTTCTTGTTCCGATCTAGCACCGGTCTCGATCCATGTGCGAAGTAAATTTTCCGACGAAAGGCTGGAGTTGAAACAAAAACCTATTCACGCTGTTGGTACAAGCCATTCCAGGTTCGATCTCGCTTCAGTCAAATTTTCTTTTCGACCAACCGCTACCGGCGTGATGAACATGAACGGCATCATAGTGTAAATCGAGCAATAATCTACTTCGGCCAAGATTCGTCCTTCAAAGGAGTTTTTGTCAAGAACTGTTCATAACTTCGTGGCGCTTCGCCCGTCGTTGGTATATATAGATGCGGTAACAGATACTGCGTAGCTAGGTACGGATTTACATTGATAGGTAGGTGTTAGATTTCGACATTTACTCTGTTATTCATTTTTCTTCAAGCTTTAGTTTTGGGTGGTAGAAAAGTCCTTGAATAGGTACGACAAATTGAATTTCTTTAGAAATATTAGGTCTGGAAGTCACGTATATAATGACTAATATAGACATCGCAACATATATACACATACGTATATCAGAGCATTGGTAAGTAATACAGACATATCACAAATTTTGGTTTGATTTTATTAAAGAATTTGTCAAATTTTATTAAATCATGTAAGAAAAAAAATCCATATTTCTTTTCATTTCTTTACTTCAGATAAAGATTGTGCTATGAAAGGGAAAAATATTTCGAGCTTGTAGGAAATACCATTTTATTAAAAAATATTATTTACAGATTTTCATATTTTATTAAAGCTGCGTTTACCTTTTTAATAAATATTTCGTTTTGTAGCCACCCGGTCAAGGTATGCCTCCGCCCCATCATCAGCTACCGCCTCACCAACAAGGACCTCCAAGAGGACCAGCCCCTCTCCCACAGCATCCAGGTGAGTTATTATTATAAATATTATATGACAGACTTAAGCTAACTAATGGTTAATGAAAGAATGACTCAGATCCCCAATGATGTTTCTGGCATATATATATAAATTATAATATTATATTTGTTAATGTTAATATTTATTAATGTTATTGTTCAAATATTTGTAATATTTGAACAATAACATTAACAACTATTCCTTGAAAATAAAAGTCAACTTCTACACCATCTGGCTCGATCTTTTTAAAGTTATTAAATAGAAATACGTCATTAATTAATATTATGAATAGTTATTAAATCTTTTAAGCGAGCTTTCAATAGGTGTCCCTGAACAATTATTCGAAAAATAAATCTGAAGAAACTACTAACGTATTTTGTCGTTAACCACAAATGTGTTTGAACTTGAGTTGATGAATAAAAAAGTATTTTATTAAAGATAGAAAAAAAAGTAACAACATAATATATAGAGAGAGTGTGAAATAATAGTAAGTACTAAAAAATGAGAAATATAGCACCTGAACTATTTTTTACTATTCAACACTTCTAAATAATCCCAAGAGTGTTTCTTCAAGTAATGTAATTTATATGGCTGGAAGGAACACCTTAGGAAGTTAACCTAACCGGCTCGAAGTGGGCGATTTGAAATCCAACATAAATGAGTTTTTATTTAATAACTTGAATATTAAGAAGAGTTACTTTCTTCATATTTTTTTTCATAAGGAAACGCTTTCCTTCTTAATTTTGTCGAAAGCGCAAGTCGTTAAAACATATTCTTTTTGGTAACCAAAACCCGACATAGATGATATGCGACATCTACATTGCTATTATTTGAACGCTTTGTTTTATTCTGCTAGTGACAAATTATTTATCTCACTCTAACAAATGCGGTATCGCCGTAAGGCAAGAGTGAGATGAAGATATTTTTTCGTATTCACCGATTGTGCGACCGCGTATGTCGGTCAGTCGCTGCATCGAAGCACGTAATGTTCCAATAACTCTGTTTCAGATTTCCATGCAAATGAATTGTGGTCTCTCGGTACCCCGTTCGGATTATGCGGAATTATTCCTAAGATACTTAGATTATAACGGCCACTAGGGTTGACTGCTGAAGAAAATAAACCTAGTTATACAAACAAGGTCTAAAATAAATGAGTTTGTTTATCAGGTGTTGGTGGAGCTCCTGCACCTCATGTGAACCCGGCATTCTTTAGTCAACAACCACCCGTTCAACCTGCGCCGGCTCAACAACCTCCGCCGCAACCGGCACCGCCTGGTAAGATTAGACAAACATATAAAAAAAAGACATAGAGATCTGGTCACGCAATCTTCATAGCTTTGGGTCTAAACTCCAAACTCCACCCTCCTATTCATGCTTAAAATAAGATAAAAACTTAAGACAAACCCTGGTTCCACTTCCTATAACATAAGAATTAAAAATAAATTTCCATAAATTCTATTAGGCTACATAAATTTATCAATTTATTTTAAGGTAACTAAATTATTACTGTACTATAATAAACTCCCAGAAATAGTTCTACGAGATGTCACTTAATAAATTTAAAAAAATGATACTATTTTTAAAGGACCACTTACACAATAAATGAATGGGTCTAAACTCTAAAATACATTTAAATTATAGTTTAATGATGACGATAAACAGAGGAAACACTGCTGAGTCTGCACCATATCTACACAGAACATCAACCCACGTAACTTTGGATTTCAAGACTTTCTTTTAATATCATTATCAGTTTTCTATTAAAAATACTACAAGGAAATGACCGAATTAGACGATTCAAAAGTTTTGTAAGGGAAAAGAGTGAAGATTTCGACTGGCTCACTGGAGTAATATTCGTTTTGTTGGTAGTGGTCCTGGGATTGATTCCTGGTAGGGCGAATTAGAAAAAAGAATTTTCTTATTTGTCTGAGTCTGGACTGGTGGGGAGGATTCAGCCGTCACTAGTTACCACCCTATCAGTAAACCTTAAGAGATAAATTACATCTTACCAGGTTATCTGGTTTCCATCTTAGGCTGTATCATCAGGTGAGATTACAGTCAAGCGATAGCCTATCAGCGAATAAAGACTGATTGTTGACGGCCTCGCAGTGATGCGAGTACTCGCCTTGCTAGCATAGGTCCCGGGTTCGATGCCCGGTAGGAATTTAGGAAATTGTATTTTCTAATTTGTATGAGTCTGGTGTGGTGGCAGGCTTCGGCCGTGGCTAAATACCACACTACCAGCAAAAGACCTATCGCCAAAACAAAGAGATTTGTGTTCCGGTACGATGCTGTTTAAAAACTGTAAGGGGCATGTCGCTTACCAGATTAGCGCGCTTCCGTCTTGGACTGTATCATCACTAAATATCAAGTGAGAGCACAGTCAAGCGGTAAACTGTCAGCTATAAAAAAATATGCTCACCTGTTGGACGTTAAAAGGCTGCTACTTATACTTGTTAATTTTTTTTACCAGGCCCTGGTGCGCCATATGGCCACCCGGCTCATGGAGCCCCTCCACCAACTCAAGGTCCCCCACCAGGAGCAAGGCAACCATACGGAAGACCACCGGCAGTAAGTTTTATTTGTTTATTTTGCCTACTTAGATACATTCGTTTATTCATTAATTCAATAATTCATTTGCTCGTTTATATTTCCAAAGAAAAGGCCATGACGGCTCAGTGGTGCGATGCGTGGGGTTTCATTTACAGAAGTCGCGGCCAGGCACGTTTAAATTCTTTATAAAATGAAACAATTGGTTGTTTGTAAAGTCGGTATACAGACGATAATTTTACGTGACTTCATAATGAAACTGATGAAATAATTGTTGTTCTTACAAACTATGGAAACCACATTAACTTAACATCTCATTTTATAAGCTGTTGACAAACCAGTACGGGTGTAGATTATGTGTTGCCGCTGTCTCTCTTCTACTTGGACTTATCGGTCGGTGGAGTGGAAGAGAGATAGACGCGTTATAAGATGAACATATAAGTCGATCGTGCCCCTATCGCTTGTTCCGCGCTCTCACGTGCATGTTCGGCTTAGGCAGAATGTAACAATGAGTCATGCTTTTTCGTGCGTGCTACCGGCAGCCATCGATTTATAACGTCAATAAGATGTAATTGACCTCATACCAAGTTAATGCGCTCCCATCTTAGACTGTCACTACTTACTATCAGATGACATCAAAGTCAAGTGTTAAATTGTTAGCAATAGCAATGAACTAAAATTAAAATAGCAATGTCTATAAATAGTTTATTGATGATGATTTCGCTTTCAGAATTACCCTCCTGGTGCCGAAGCTCGTCCAGCTCATCATCCTTCCCCGTTGGGACCGCATGCTCCCCCTCATGCTACTCACGCACCCCATGCGGCTCATCCCCCCCACCCAGTGATTAGTGAAGCGGAATTTGAAGAAGTGATGAGCCGTAATCGCACGGTTTCTTCGAGTGCCATAGCTCGTGCTGTAAGCGACGCGGCTGCAGGGGAGTACGCGTCCGCTATCGAGACATTGGTCACCGCCATCTCGTTGATCAAACAAAGCAAGGTATAAAATAGTCACCTAATAATAGCCCTATCGTTTTTTACTCTCTTTTTAAAATCTTAAATTGTTCTTTATCAATAGTTCAATACTAGCTGACCGGCGCAACTTCGTCTGCGCGCATGTATTTGATGAAGTTTTTTTTTTCAAAATCTAGATTGGGTAGTGTCGGATTACCTGTAGATTATTTCCAATGTGCCACTGTTGTTTGTTCAACCAGTAGTTCCTGAGATAAGCGCCTTCAACAAAAGACAAACTACAGTTTTTTCATGGTATAGTTAACACAATCTTCTTTTAAGGTGGCGCACGATGACAGATGCAAGATTTTGATCTCTTCGCTGCAAGATACATTACACGGCGTGGAGACTAAATCGTATGGTGGAGAAAGACGACGATCCCGTTCAAGAGAAAGGGATGCAAGGGCTCATCATCGTGCACCTAGACGAAGGGAGAGATCCGCATCACGCTACCGTGACAGATCACGTGATAGAGATGACCGTGACAGGTGAGTATTTACCCTAAAAAACATGTCACCAAACAAAATTACACATCGGTGCTTCGCAAGAATAAAGACACAATGCAAAGAGGTAATACAACTTACTTAATACTGTGGGGTACTAAATATTCACACACAGCATACACGCGCGCGCGCATACGCACACGCACACACGCACACATACTGTAAAATAGACCCATTGTTGATTTTACTACAATATTTAATCGTAATTATTTGGAAAGAGCGAGATATTCTGACATAGGTATCATAATAACAATAGAAGAATCTCAACCTAGTGTATGTTTAGTAAGAAATTGATATAAAAACAAACCATGTTTATTATACAAACATTACACCTACCATACTATTGACGCACACAAAGACGCGCACTCTCTCTGACGCTCGTTAGTATAATAAAACAAATTTGAAATCCTGAATTGGCCTTAAGTACTTTTATTTAGATTTGATATAAGTTTAAAATAAGAAAGGAATTCATCAGATACTTTCGGTGTAGCTCTTAGGAACTTCACTCCAAGAATTATTATTGAATGCAGTATAAAAGCGTCGGGATTGTTCGGAAGAAATTAAATTTTATGTAATCACTTTGATTACAGGTACAGGGAAAGGTCGAGGGAGCGCGATCGTGAACGCGACCGTGATACGTAAGCCTTATTTTCATCAATAGGCCTATAACTTTGTGTTATTGGCGTGTATGTTATGGCTAGAATTGATCGGTGTTGTGTAAAAGTATTAATAAAATATAAAAACTTTAAATTATAATCATTTCGTAGTGAATGTTAATTTCTTGTCATTAACAATCAAAACATTACACATGTTCCGAACGAGAGTAATGAAATACCTTAGTTCAGTTCAGTCACCTCAAGTGAAAACCTCAAGTAACATCCCGAGAGCACGTTGAGCTGTCGGTCGGTCGGCTTGATCTCTCCGGTCGGGTTGGATTGCCGTCACACGTAAAAACAGTTAACGCGCCTTTTAGATATTTTGTGATTACGAATCCTTTTGTCATCGATTTTAAATTTTGAGCATCGTGTACAAGATTTACTGTACTAATGATATCATTAGTACAGTAAATCTTTGAACTGTCTTTCAAAATTAGGATTTTGTATTTGACTAAAGTCGTACATACTTATATATACTTCATACATAAAAACTGATGCGTGAAATGGAATATATGTCAAGATTAGTAAATACGATTGTTTCGATTAGTTTAAATTATGGCATATATGCAGTCAGATTATTCGCACTCTGAAGAATATTAGATACAAAATCTTTAGAGATCTTAGTATATTTTGTCATAAATAATAATACATACCGGTATATCTAGCTATAACATACAAATCCCTCTGAACCTTTTTCCCTTTTTTATTTTAGAAATTTAATAATCAGTTTTAAATTTGTTTTTCTCCTGACATATATTTTTTTAAACTGTCTTTGTGTTTATGGCCAAAATGTATATTGAATTTTAGGTAACTAATACATAAAGGCATGGATAAAGTCCATGCCTTTATGTATTAATTACAAGGTTTTAAATTTCGATTAACAACTTCTATGGGACTCAGACATAATTATATTGTGTTTTTTTATTGATGAAAGTACAACTTTACTTGTACTTGTATACAGCTGATAAATGCTTAATAAAAACTTAATTATAACTTGCATGTTTGCAAAACTTTATTCCAATGCACAGATTGACAAACATACAGAAAGTATAATGTAAGAATCTGTTAATGTCGTCATTGAAAAATGTTTAAAACAAGCAACAATAGTTAAAGGTTCGTAATTATGCCCACAATTCCTATGAAATAAAGCGAATCGTCAAACAAGATTTCACATTTTTCTCATATAATTACAATTGAATTGCACTTACATCGCGTGTCTTTATACATATAAATACACTTGACTCTTATTCAAATGGTCTTATCTTCATTCCAGATACTACAGGGATTATCGTGAACGTGAACGTGACAGATCCAGGTCCAGGGATCGCGAACGTACTGACCATTACAATAGAGGACACAGCCGGACTGAAGAAAGGTAATGAAACACCCCTTAACCAAGTTTCGGCTACGGGGGCCATATTTATGCAGAAGTTAGCCATTTAGGTATTATTGTTCTGCATTCCTCTGCTCTTCACGAAACCTACTTGCTTCTACTTGCTATTCGGATATCAGTCCTTGTCAGTTCTAATTTAATAGCTTTTGTATTAGAAAAGATATATTCCTCAAATTTTTTGTAATCCTAAAAGCATTCAACTCAAATCAAATCAAAATATCTTTATTCAAGTGGGCATATTGAATCGTCAAATATTTTTTTCTTTTGTTTTCCACACTCTAATTCTAATGTACGTCTGATGATGATACTCCAGAACGACTTAAAATCTAAAGTTACGAGGGTTCCTTCGCGCCCTGATCCGAGAAGAGCCCACAACAAACTCAGTCGGGTATTCTGTTTTTTTTTTTTTCATCATCATTACAATATCATGTTAGTTTAATATATTTCAATTCAAATTAGAGCAGTTCGTTCACTCCCACGCGTTTCTATCGTCTAAGTACTCTTGCAACTTATAATACGATTTTTCTATCAACTTTCTTTTAACAAAGACTTTGAATTTATTAATTGACATTTCTAAAACGTCTTGTGGGAGTTTATTATAGAAACGTATACAGTTACCCTTAAATGAGTTGTTAATTTTATGCAGCCTACTAGAATTTACAACAAGTTTGTTTTTGTTTCGTAAGTTATATGATATACATTCACTCTTTTTATTAAAAGAGTCAATGTTTTTGTGTACGTACAACAAGTTTTCTAATATATATACGCAGTGAACTGTCATTATGTTAACTGCCTTGAATTTGTTTCTTAGCGACTCTCTTGGACCCATATTGTAAATCGCACGAACGGCCCTTTTCTGCAGCACAAATATTGCATCTATATCAGCAGCATTATAAAGATACCTGTTTCCGTTTTTTATTGATGCATAACATCTACATGCCAATACACGCACCCATACATACAACACAGACACATAAACCCATACACAGATACATACAAGCATGCCTTTCAATATAATTTAAAAAAAAATGTTTATCTTAACATATATAAAGATGTGCGGTTGATTGTAATTGATAGTACATTAGGAAGGTGATGACTACTGAAACACAGTTTATACTAGTTCAGTAGTCATCGATCATTATTTGTAAGAACAGTATTGTATGACTTGAAAAAAAGAAAAAAAAAATAATATTATGTTATTACTCTCTCTTAAACGCGATATCACCTTGAACAAAGACAGTCAAATGTTCGACACTTTTTGATTTCAGCGATTTGTAATGTCGTGTATTGCTGTGCAAAATGAACGGGGTCTAGGTACCCCATTCGGACCACTAATAGTTTTTTTATAATTAAGGTCGGAAAGGTTAAAACAATATTCTCCGGGTGTCTACTTGTTTTCTTTTCATCGTCGATATGCTCTATTTCTAGTGTGCTACTAAGTAAATTAATGTTTCAGGCCTCGTAAATCGCCCGTGGAGCCGGCAGCGGAAGCCGGGGCAGGGGATACAGCCACCAGTAAGAATAGAACTGCAGCTGCGCCTTATTACGATGAGCGTTATCGTGAACGCAGAGACCGGGACCCACCACCCGCGGACAGAGACCGAGACCGCGACCGCGACCATCGTAGGGATGCGAGGCATTAACAGATTAGCACAGACAACATTACACAATAGGCGTCAGATAGAGATGTGTCTGCAGACTTGTCGCTGAGCAAAAAAAAAATGGGTTTCAATACAAAGCTGTTTAGAAACCAGTAAAGTATAAATTACCTCTTAACTGTTTCTTCTGGTTTCAGAAACCGTTTAGAAGTAAATTACCTCTTACTGCTTTCAGTTCTGCGGTTTTTTTTATTATACCTTACTTGATTTCATAGTTTTATTTTTATTATGCCTAATAATGTTTATTTCTTTGAAGCTTAAATTAGCCTTGAATAAGCTTAAGTTGACCACGAGTTAAACACTTATGTTAGACCAGATTACAACTTTGTAGAGAGTAAAAGCCTATGTTAAGTGGGAGTGAAAGCTTAAATTAGTCTAAAGTGAATAAACTGGAATGAGAACTTAAGCTAATCTTGAGTTATAGCTTTATTTAGCAGTGTTGTTCCCGGTGTATAACTATTTTTTAGTATACATTGAGTTGTGTTGTCTGTGTAACATAAATATCAGAGGACATTTATTTGAAACCACAACATTTTATTAAACTGACTTCAATAAACATAATTAGTTGTTCTAGGATAGTGTGATAACTGTCAAAGTTATTAATTGAATAAAACATAAATGTTTTACATGTTCGTGATTTAATAACGTATTTAAAATGTATTAACTACTACATACTACGATGGCAATTATATTTTGTCGATATTTCGATCAAGTTTCCTTGCAGCTGGGTCGAATCGTTACATGACATGCAAGTTATTAATTGAATAGAACATCCTTACATAAAATGAAAAGAAGTTATTACATATATAAATATAACATTCTTACATAACATAATAAGAAGTTAGTCATTTTCGTTCGTTAGTTTGTTCATAATTAAACGATGTCTTTTAAAATTCACTAAATGCAAGATTATACATTGTTTTATATGAAATAAATTTATGTTTTCGAAATTGATTAACGTTTTATAATAACACGCCGGCCCCAGCGTATTGAGAGTCAAGTATAGTCTTAATTTTGTATGACGGTGTTTCAAAAGATAGATTATTTATAATTGTATTATATATATTTTAAACATCATGTTTGTTTTAACAATTCGGTTTGTTAGGGGCCCATTCATTAATTAAGAATCACCTTCGTGACGTTATGACCATATAACAGTATATAAGTATTCTAAAACTTACATAAGACCCTATGTAATGTATGTAGAATATTAAAAAGTGCTTTTATGATGACAAAAATATGTAGATAGTAACTCTTCCAATTGAATTAAAACATACATGGGGGATTTCAAACTTCAGCTTCGGGCCGAGTAGGGATTAATCAAAATAAAACAAATTGTTGCAAATTTTTAAATCGAGAGCTCTTTAAATAATTTTCAACGTTCTTCAGCAAACAAAAAAACTTGGTGGTATGTAAATTCTGATAATTTGTCGTGATGACACATCATAAGAAAACCTTGATGATAATTGCATACTTTAATTGGATTGAAGTTTGCTGCTGCTGTCTCTCTTCTACTCTGACGCTATGGCCGATGGCTTATGACGATCGCTTGTTCCACGACCTCGCTTGCACGCTTGGTTCAGGCGGACGTAACACGTTCTGGCGTGCCACCGGTGTTTATTGATTGATAACACATTATCATGTCACAAAATAGTGAACAAGAACCTAAATCGAAGTGTATTTTACACTTGGTGAAGGATTGATGAAAACCATCCGAAACCCTAAATTAATGTAGACTTTCCTAATATTCAATTTCAATTACGAAATATTATACAATAGAGAATTTAACCCCCTCCCTCCGTCCTCATGGAATCCTTAAAATATGAATGTGTCCCCTGTGCGTATAAAACATAGTGTATGGGATATTATCATACCTTTTTGAGTAAATTTTGTTTCCTTATCTAGATATCGATTGGAAATTCGTTTTTTTTTAATAATTTCACACGCGCTTGGACTAATAAATTTTCGGACTAAACTGCGAATGGTCAACATTCCAACGTTTTGAGGTTAGTTTCAATCTAACAACAACAACACCAAATCTATTGTTAATTGTATTAAAAATAACTTTTTTTGTATTTTGATTTCTTAGAAATGTGAATCTATGTTCTATTTGTATTTGATAGGAGTTTGATAAATAAGTAGATGGTAGTTTGCTAGTGTTTAAGATATACGTATGGATGTGTTCTATACAAATTGATATTTGAAAAGGGTTTATTTCCTGAATAAATTGATTGGATTATCATTTTAAATGTTGTTTTATTCAAATTCCCAACGTCAAGTCAAAATATCTTTATTCATGTAGGCCTGTTACAGCACTTTTGAATCGTCAAATATTGTTTTTTCTATATATTATTTAAATGAATGACTGATGATAACATTAAAGAACGACTCACAAGCTAAAGTTACGAGGGTTCCTTCGCGCCCTGATCTGAGCCCACAACAAGAGCCCACAACAAACTCAGTCGGGTGTACGTTTTTTTTGTTGTCATTCTTACAATGTATACTTTAAATTTATTCTATATCTATATACGTATAGAGCAACTCATTCACTCCCAACGCTTTTTTGTCTTCTAAGTATTCTTTTAAATTATAGAATGATTTATCAGTTAGTTTTCTTTTAATAAAAGATTTAAATTTATTAAGAGACATCTTTGTAACTTTTTCTGGGAGCTTGTTGTAGAAACGTATACAGTTACCCTTGAATGACTTGTCAAATTTGTGAAGCCTACTAGAATTTACAGCAATTTTATTTTTATTAAGTTCTATGAGGTGCATTCACTTTTTTTCCTAAAAGAGTCAATATTTTTATGGACGTACAACAAGTTTTCTAATATATATACGCCGTGAACTGTCAGTATTTTAACTGCTCTGAATTTGTTTCTTAGCGACTCTCTTGGACCCATATTGTAGATCGCACGGACAGCCCTTTTCTGCAGCACAAATATTGCATCCATATCAGCAGCATTACTCCAAAGTAAAATGCTATATGACATAATGCTGTGATAATAGCTGAAATAGACCAGCCTGGCAGTTTCAACGTCCGTAAGACGGCGAATTTTTTTTACCGCGTAAGCCGCAGAGCTGAGACTGTTCGATAGACCTTAGTTCTTATATGGGGCCCCCACTGTAGTTTGCTGTCAAACTTAATGCCTAAAAAAACGGTACTATCTACCAGATCAAGTTCCTCATTATTAAGTTTAATGATGTGAATTTAATACATTTTGTTTTTTCCCGTTCAGTAATAAGTTGTTTTCTTCAAACCATTGTACTACTTTATTGAGCGAATTGTTCACCTCGTCAAAATCTGTTTATTGTCGATTAACTTTGAATATTAGAGAAGTGTCATCAGCAAACAAAACTATCTCATGACCGTCCTTGAAAAAATAAGGAAGGTCATTAATGTAAATGAGGAACAGAAATGGTCCTAATATGGAACCCTGTGGGACACCCAGTTTTGTTACAGACCCTTCTGAAAGCTTTCCATTAACACAGACCTTTTGTGTTCTATTGGTAGTAAGAACTCATCAGGTCTAATGCTGTGCCTGTAATGCCATAGTGACGTAATTTCCCGATCAGAGTTTCATACTGGACTGATGGACTGGAATTATTTATGGAAAATATTTGGTGTCTGATGTATATTAAAGCGGTAGGAAATTAAGATGGGCACTTACCCTTTCCTTTGACAATAAGAACATGGGGAATAATTTGTTTCCTTCTGTTAGTTCATATTACCCCTATATGGCAAAAAATGCCAACACATAGAAGAAAAGAATACCACTTAACACTTCATATACTTTAAATAATCTTTCGTTAGACGAAGTGGACAGTATCGGGGACCTTGGTATTATATTAGACAAAAAAATTATCCTTCAACACACTCATGGATGTTACAATCAATAAGTGCTACAAATTACTGAGCTTTGTTTGGCGAGATTGCAAAACATTTAAACCACGTTTGGCCCTTAAAATGGTTTATTTTGCTTTAATTTGTAGTTTATTACAATACGGGTCCACTATTTAAAATACATTCTATATGGATCCTATCAAAAGAATTGAAAGAATCCAGAAACGTTTTTTGTTGTCTGTACACGAAAAGAAGCAGTTTGAATTAACCTCTTCGTCGTCGTCGTCGCTTCAACCGATGGACGTCCACTGCTGGACATAGGTCTCACGAAATGATGCCCACAAGGCCCGATCTTGTGCCGCCTGGCTCCAGCGGCTACCGGCGATCCTCCTTATATCGTCGGTCCACCTTGTGGGGGGGTCTTCCTACACTGCGTCGTCCAGTGCGGGGTCGCCATTCCAGCACTTTCCGACCCCAACGTCCATCGGTTCGTCGGACCGACCGACATGTCGTCTATGTGCCCCGCCCATTGCCACTTCACCTCCTCTTATAATTATAATTATAAATTGAAATTCTTTAATATTATGTCGCTAGAAAATCGTCGTTGGGTCTCTGATCAAGTATATTTATTCAAACTTTTAAATAACAAAATAGACTTTAGAAATGTATAGGCGTCCATAAGCATGCCGAAACATCTCGATACCGTATTTTTACCTTGCGAATTTTTAATCGGAGTTGCTGCAAACTATTTGCCTAAGTCGTATTTAATATGGTGGATTGGGATTTAGCGCTCATAACATCCTCAAGTGTTGCTGCGGGGTACCGAAGGATGCCCAAGCATACCAAAGCATCCCAAATCCTCAGTCGTGCCGTCGCCGATAATGGACGCTGGGCCTTAAATAGGACATTTTATATAGTTATATAGTATAGGACAAGTTATATAGTTTAATACATATAATTTAACAAATATGTTTATGGAGCCTACGAGAATATCTTCAACTAGTGCGACTTGCATAGACAATATATTTACAGATATAAAACCAACTATTAAAAAGATAATTTCTAATTTAGATTCTGATCACTGCGGCCAACTCATTCGCTTTCCCACTGTAAATAAAACTGAAGAAACGCAAACTCTCTTATGTGCCAATTACTACTGAGCGTATAAAGCGAATGAGATCAAACATAGTTTTAAACTGGTATTCTTCTTCTTCATTGCAAATTTAACAAAATTTTTAACACTATCTTTAAGAGTAAATCGGCCATGTGTACTGACATTTTGGCATTCAGTGTATGGACAACAGTTGATCTACATAAAAGTAGGCAAAAGTTATATGAGCTTATGTAGAGCAGAGATTATGTAAGATCATTTTCTAAAGATTTTAAAAAGAATTGTGTTTTAGCAAAATCACAATACATTAAATCTAGAATTAAAAATAGCAGTAATATAATTAAAACAACATGGAGGATCATCAATAAAGAAACAGGAAAAGCATCCTCGCGCTTTAATGAATTCAATCTTAAAATAGACAATAAGCATATTACATTGGATTCAGAAGTTGCTACTAAATTTGAGGAATTCTTAAATAGCGCTCCTATGTCAACTACTAAATCTCTGAACTCATCACCATCCACTGCTCTCTCTTGGCTGGCTTGTAGTGTGCCTCAATGTTATAATATTTTTAAATTCCACCATGTCGATAGCTCGGACGTTATTAAGTCTTTTAATTTAATCAATAATAAGAAAACAAATGATTTATGGGGTCCATCTGTTAAGATCATTAGTTGACATCCTTGCAGACGACTTGGCTGAAATTTTTAATAACTGTGTAGTTTGGGGGTGTATTTCCTGACTTAATGAAGTACAGTAAAATTATTCCAATGTTTAAGTCGAGCAGTACTTCAGACCCCTCTTACATTAGACCAATATCGGTTCTTCCGACTTTCATTAAAGTATTCGAAAAAATTATATTGAACTAATTGCTACAACATTTTCAAAAATATAATCTATTACACAGTAAGCAATTTGGATTTACGCGAGCTCGTTCAACAACCGATGCTGGTGTACAGTTATTACATAATATTTACGAGGCCTGGGAGGAATCACGAGACGCGCTTGGTGTTTTCTGTGATTTGTCTAAGGCCTTTGATTGTGTCCAGTATGAAACTCTGATCGGGAAATTACGTCACTATGGCATCACAGACGCTGCATTAGACCTGATGAGTTCCTATTTAACTAATAGAACACAAAAGGTCTGTGTTAATGGAAAACTTTCAGAAGGGTCTGTAACAAAACTGGGTGTCCCACGGGGTTCCATATTAGGCCCATTTCTGTTCCTCATTTACATTAATGACCTTCCTTATTTTTTCAATGACGGTCATGAGATAGTTTTGTTTGCTGATGATACTTCTCTAATATTCAAAGTTAATTGACAACAAACAGATTTTGACGAGGTAAACAATTCGATAAATAAAGTAGTACAATGGTTTGAAGCAAACAACTTATTACTGAACGGGAAAAAAACAAAATGTATTAAATTCACATTACCAAACGTAAAGCAAGTGAGAACCATTGTTAAACTTAATAATGAGGAACTTGATCTGGTAGATAGTACCGTTTTTCTAGGCATTACTTTAGATTGTAAACTACAGTGGGGGCCCCATATAAGAGGTCTATCGAACAGGCTCAGCTCTGCGGCTTACGCGGTTAAAAGAATTCGCCGTCTTACGGACGTTGAAACTGCCAGGCTGGTCTATTTCAGTTATTTTCACAGCATTATGTCATATGGCATTTTACTTTGGGGTAATGCTGCTGATATGGATGCAATATTTGTGCTGCAGAAAAGGGCTGTTCGTGCGATCTACAATATGGGTCCAAGAGAGTCGCTAAGAAACAAATTCAGAGCAGTTAAAATACTGACAGTTCACGGCGTATATATATTAGAAAACTTGTTGTACGTCCATAAAAATATTGACTCTTTTAGGAAAAAAAGTGAATGCACCTCATAGAACTTAATAAAAATAAAATTGCTGTAAATTCTAGTAGGCTTCACAAATTTGACAAGTCATTTAAGGGTAACTGTATACGTTTCTACAACAATTTCCCAGAAGAAGTTACAAAGATGTCTCTTAATAATTTTAAATCTTTGATTAAAAGAAAACTAACTGATAAATCATTCTATAATTTGAAAGAATACTTAGAAGACAAAAAAGCGTGGGAGTGAATGAGTTGCTCTATATATATATAGATATAGAATAAATTTAAAATATATATTGTAATGATGATAACAAAAAAAACGTAGGGTTCTTTAATGTTATCATCAGTCATTCATTTGAATAATATATAGAAAAAACAATATTTGACGCTTCAAAAGTGCTGTAACAAGCTTAATTGAATAAAGATATTTTGACTTTGACTTTGACTTATATAAATCTTTCTCTTAAATCATCTTATTTATTGATGAAAACTGCATTAAAATTCGAGGGAACAGACAGCGGTAGGGACTTCATTTTATACTAGGTAAAAATTTTATAAAACCCTTTATTGAAAGCTTAAATAAAGGGTTATTTTTCTACGAAATGATTTTAAGATCCTCGTGATAGATGGAGCAGACATGGATTTGTTATATTACTTGATTAATTGCAGGTTTTGTTTTGTCGGTGATTTCAAGTGATGGTAAGTGAAGATAGTCTAAAACGTAGCGTTCCAATTTAATAATAATTTACAAAAATTTGGTACATCTTTAGTCACATCTCACAAGGCCAAGCCTAGAGAACGGAAAAAATATAATTTCTTAAATTTGTACTAATTATAATGGAACCCCAATCTTCTAGCGAAGTCATTGTTCGCAGAATACAGCCAATCTCATTACTCCACTATGAAATATATATTCAAAGATGCAATAAAAAATGTAATTTTTACCACCTCAAAAGTTCATCTTTTGAGGTGGTAAGGTCTTAGAAATAGATGAACGCCAGTCGCACGTTGAAGCATGACTCATTGTCACGTTCCGCTTGGGAGAGCTTGCAAGCGAGAGCGTGGAACAAGCGATAGAGAGACGCGATCGGCCTAAGCGTTCGGATGTAGTTTTCATTGTTTATTACAACAACAATTTTTCATGCTTTCTTGCGACGTTATCACGTAAAATTATTGTCCAATACAGACAACCAATTTTTTAATTCTTCTACGTGACACCGGTGAAGTAACTTGTGCTCAATTGTCACACCTGAAAACCATTAAAAGGAGAAGAAGTATATAATTTGACATTTTTAGAAGTTTTGGTATCTTTATTTTAATCATATCACTCCTTCGTACATATTTTTTATAGAAAATAGTACCAACGGCTATTTGAAATCTGTCAGGCGTCGCGCGACAGTTCATTTTAAGCTAGAGCGTACATCTGTTAAGAGCTTTTTCTTGTTAATTAGTAAACTAGATTCATGGAAAAACACCTGCAGTTTCGGCTTATTTTGTTTTTATTTGGCACTGCGATATGAGAAACTTTTCAGTAACGATTAAAACATACTGTATATATTGTTATATATAGCCATAATTTTTAAACAGAGGCTTTCAATTTATTTACGTAAAAATGTATTTAAACTTTTCCTTATCATTCAGAACTTCTGCCATTATGACACGCCCTAAACTGCCCAAAAAATGAAGTGTCAGAGCAAATAATTACACAAAGCGAAGTGTTTGCAGAAAATAGAAACCTTTCTAATTTCCCCCGCAGAATAAACTGTCGTAAAATAAACCCGCCCACTTGTTTGAAAATTTACTGCGAATTTTAAGAGGACCAACATTTATTCCCTTCGTTAATGTTTGCCGTGAAAAGTTAAATGTCTACTTTAGATCTTTTCGCGCCATTAATTTTACGATCTTTATCTTCCCACCTTGACAAGTTCTTCGTTTAGATTGAACATCTTTACCCACATAATTGATTATTAGTAATCGTGTTTATCTTTATAATTATATATAAAAGTGCCCCTTATTAATTACATTCTCATGATTTGACTCAAACTACATACAGGGATTGGTGAGGGAAAAACCTGGTAGAACAAAAGTAATGGCAGTTTTGCTGATTCTGCATATGAATGGGTTCTCTTAACTTCATGCGACTTGTAAGATCTGTTGTATGTACAGTTATATATATAAATTTTCGAAGTCGAACCCACGACCTCTGATAGCGAAGCAAGCCTTCCTACTGTTAAGCCAACGATGCCGTCAAAATTTGGTATGTAAGATATGTGGTATTAAAAATATTTCAACTTTTGGAAGGTACACGTAACTACTTTTTTGAAAACATGTCAAATGACTTATTTTTTGTATAAATGAGCCAATTTTGAAATTTTTGTTTATTAAAAAAGCGTCTATTTGGTCCAAATACGATTATGTTTATCGGCGACAGGTTAGCGCTTGAATGTGATCACACCTTAGGGTAAGAGATGATACAGTCTAAGCTAAATAGATGATTATCTGGTAAGAGTTAATTGACCTCTTATAGTTTCTACACAACATCGTACCGGAACACAGATTTCGTGCTTAGCATTTTTGCTGGTAGGGTGGTAACTAGTCAGAGTCGAAGGTTCCCACCAGTCCAAACTCAGACAAATTAGAGAATGCAATTTCCTAAATTTGTCCTACCGGAAATCGAACTATCGGCTAATTTGAGCATAAACTGTGGCACTGTTTATTCAAAAGGATAAACAGTATGCCAATAGCAGTATTCAAGGAAACGGAAAATTCTAAGCGTATGAGTAATCACGTTTTGACGACCTTGCTGGTGCAGTGGTGCGAGCTAGCAGAGGGCATGGGTTTAATCCCCGGTAGGACGAATTTAGGAAATTGTATTTTTTAATTTGTCAGAACTTATGGGAGGCTTCAGCCGTGGCTAGTTACCACCCTACCAACAGTTCAATCCCCGGTACGACGAATTTAGGAAATTGTATTTTCTAATTTGCCTTAACTTGTGGGAGGCTTCGGCCGTGGCTAGTTACCACCCTACGCGAAACAAAGAGATTTGTGTTCCGGTACTATGTTGTGTAGAAACCATAAGGGCTATATCGCATCTTACCAGATTAGCGCGCTTCCATCTTAAACTGTATCATTAGTAACCATCAGGTGAGATCACTGTCAAATGATAAACTGTCAGCAATAATATAAAAAAAAAACGTTAACTCAAAACTAATCGCGGTCTAGTTATCTAATTATACTACAACACTACCTGCGGCGGTATCTCTCGCGTAGGAATTATAGGGACCGCAATGTCAATCTAACCCATACGTGAATACACTTGAATACAATCAAATGTAATCGGGTGTAGCTGTGTTATGGTCACGGCTGTTTTGTTGTTCGTGAATACGTTTCGTAAAGGGCAACATGAACATCAGTCTCGTCTAAGCATGGGATAACGAACAAACATATCCGTTATTTGCTACTTTCCTAAAAAAGATAATAACTTCAATCCAAAAGTGTGTTATTACGTTACTGTCAATATTCTAACAATGTAGTAAGTGAGTGTTTTTATAACTTCAACTAGTAAAGAAGAAGTGTGATACAAACATCCAGTAATGCGATTGTATTATGTATTATACAAATCAATTGAGACCGATTAATATTTATTATCTATTTATGTTCCATATTGATTAAGAATATACAATACCCACCTTTTATTAGTTTTAACATAAATTATAAAGTTTAATATGTGGCCTGTGGAAAAAAAATAACTTCATGGGTTACAGTTATTGAAAAAAAGCAATAAGTCCCATGTTTAGTCTCGTCGCGACTACGGCCCATGCAATTGGTCCGAAATATCGGCAAATCATCTAAAATACACATAATCGTGGTATGTGCCCTTAATTAATATATTTTTAAACAGGTTACACCAAAAAGTTTATTGCGTTTTCATAGATTTATAAAAGGTCATTCCTCACCACTCGATCATAGGGATCGAGTGGTGAGGAATGAGCTGTGGTCAACGTTATCTACGTATGGGGTGAGCGGTAATCTGATTCAAGCATTGAAGTTTCTCTATGAGGGTTCTAGTGCTTGTGTCAGAATAAACGGGGCGTACACGGAGTGGTTTCCTGTCGAAAGAGGTGTTCGACAGGGATGTGTTACGGCACCATGGCTGTTCAACCTATTCATGGATAACTGTTTGACAGATTTAAAAGAAAGTATGTATGGGTTAAGTATGACTCATCAAATGTTTACTTTACGCTGATGATCAAGTAATACTTGCGTCATCCGCTAATGAGCTACAGGAGATGGTAAATATTATGAATAAAGCTTTGAAAGGGAAAGGAATGAAAGTGAATGTAAACAAAACGAAAGTTATGCTTTTTGAACGAGATGAATCTATGATGAATGGCAATATTTTGATAGATGGGGAACAAGTGGAAGAGGTGAAAGAATTTGTATACTTGGGATCTAAATTTACAAAAGATGGAACATGTGAAAGTGATATCGAAAGGAGAGTGAATGCAGGGAATATGGTAAATGGTGCTCTGCATGCTTTTATGAATAGCCAGATGGTGTCTCAAAGGGCTAGACTGGCAGTGCATGCTGGAGTGTTGGTGCCAACACTTATGTATGGTAGTGAAAGTTGGGTATGGCAGAAGAATCACAAAAGTAAAATAAATGCGGTAGAGATGAGAACGTTGAGAAGTATGAGTGGATTAAAACTGAGTAACAGAGTAAGAAATAGTGTGATACGAGAACGTTGTGGCATAAAAGAAGATGTAATGACTAAAATTGAGAAAGGTATGATTAGATGGTTTGGGCATGTAGAGAGAATGAATGAAATGAGACTGACAAAAAGGATTTATGAGTTAAGAGTGAATGCGAAAGTGTGAAGGGGAAGACCAAGGCGAACGTTCCTGGATCAAATCCAGGAAATTTCAAAATAAGGACCAAATCAAGAGTACTCTAAACAGATGAACTTGTATGAATGGTTTAATGTGAATGAAAGAAGCGAAGGAGATATGCAAGGATCGTGGCAAGGAAGGATGTTGTCTCTGCCTACCCCTATGGGAATAAGGCGTGATGTTATGTATGTATGTATGCATTCCTAATTCTATACTACTTGCGGAGAATAGCGAATAGATTGGTCGGTGGTGGTCAAGTTGTCACTGACGTTTCCAAATTCTAATTTCTTTATTTATACTATAATTTTTTTTGTTTTCGTCCCGGGTCGCCGCTGAAAACCAGCATGTATGTATGTAACATGGATGTTTAAATTAGCGGGGCATAATAAATTCTTTAATCATTTAGCTATTCAGAGGTGTAATTAAATTTCGGGTGGAAGTGATAGATATGAAGCTACAACACAAAACTGTATCTCCGGATTTTGTTATCGTTCCTTTTTTTAATTGCATCACTATGGATGCGATTTTAAAGACGTATTTACAAAGTCGCTCCAACCGTTTAGAAGGAAGAGTTCTATGAAATATACAGGTACAAAAAAACTTATATATAGGTACTAGCTGAGCCCGCGAATTCGTCTGTGTGGAATCTTTTTTGTGCAGCACTTTCATTAAATTGCTATACAAAAAATTGTTTCAGAAATAAGAAACATGACCTCTACTCGGCAAAAGGAATATTCCTCAAAAATTCAAGTCGCTACGCCTTATGGTTCTAGAGATATCGTGATGAGTCAATAGATACATGGATATCTCTTATATATATAAAGATAAAGATGTGAATAACATTTTTACATAAAGCACGTTTCACTTCTAGTTTCATGGAGTGGTTAACCCGAATAAAATAGCCATTTTAAAACAGAATTTAGCAACAATATACGGCTGGCTGAACTTTAATACACAGGTTAACGCAATTCCACCTGAAATACGTTTATAGTTTCATTTCGACATACAAATATCAGTTATTTTTATTACTGTTTTATTTGTTTTTCGCGAGTCGAAGCGGTTTTATTGTTTTGAAATGCCTATTTTAATTTTAAATCTTTTAAAGCTGTTTTCATCGAAGTCTGATCATCTTAAATATTTATACACATGTCAAAGGCCGCGGACATTTTATCCATAATTTAATAACATTATCCTTGTTGTCAGGGCGAATTTAGGAAATTGGATTTTCTAGTTTGTCTGAGTCTGAACTGGTGAAGGCTTCGTCCGTGGCTAAGTCAAAGTTAAAATAGCTTTATTCAAATAGGCCTGTTACAGCAGTTTTGAATCGTCAAATATAGTTTTTTCTATATATTATTTAAATAAATGACTGATGATAACATTAAGAACGGCTTACAATCTAAGGTTACCAGGGTTCCTTCACGCCCTGATCTGAAAAGAGTCCACAACAAACGGTGTGCGTTTTTTGTCATAAACATTATAATATATATTTTTAATTTATTCTAAACACAATACGAAGAACACTATAAAAGAATACGCAATTATTTCTTACTTTTTATAGCATATTAATGTATTTGTAAGTTTGTTTTTTTTTGTTAAAATTTCTATTTATCATTGCGTTGTTTTCAATATATTCATTACAATATGCCCCATTATACCGTTGTGTCGTAACACGCGACGTTTAAACAGATCGACGGATAAGGGACGAAGCGGGGTGTAGTGCTGCCTGTGTGTTGTCGGAGCTGCGCTGCGACGACGGAAACTGACTCACTGCTAGAGGAGGAAGATAGACGAGCGTAACCACATTTTTTATTTTACCATGAGTGAGCAGAATATTGATATAGATTTTCTGATATCCTTGGTCGTTCAACTCGTTAAACTCCTGCATAATAAACTGACCATCACAATTTCTTAATGCTATCAAAGGAGATATCCAGGATCTTATATAGTTTCGTTTATTTTGCCGGTGGCGTAATAAAAGCAACAAAAGAACACGTATATATCACTCTATTGCGGAGACCGAATTGAGGCGCACATGCATCGCCGACGGCGTGCATGCCCTCTTGCGTTTTGCTGTCGCAGCGTCAACGCAACGCAGGCGTACCATACAATGCATTGTTCCGTTGCGACGACGCGACGACGCGACGCAACGCACTGATGGGGCCGCACCCTAAGCCGCAAGGTTGAGGACTCTAGGGTACTATCTAACGTAATGCCTAAGAAAACAATGGTTTTCATTTGTTTTACGTTTGGCGAAGTTACCACCTTACCGTCAAAGACGTACCTACAAGCAAAGAGGTTTCTGTTCCGATACGACGCTGTGTGGAAACCATAAGAGGTTAATTGCCTCTTAAAATATTAGCGCTCTTCCATCTTAGATTGTATCATCACTTACTCTATCACACATCACATCACTTACTTGTCAGTAACATTAATATATTACTGACAAATTCAAATATCAGCATCCTTTTTATAAATAAGTACCCGTTTGCTACAAATGTAGAGTATTTATTTACCATTGTTTATAGTCGTAATCTTAAATATCTAAGTAAATATATAGTTGGATTAAGTTATAAAATATTTTTGTTTATTATTAATCACATGTATAAGATTTCTCCATATTGTGCTGTCCTTTTTATTTGGTTGATTGACAATATATTTGAACTATTTATAGGTAATTAAATTACTTTGGATGTTTTTGTAAATAGAACATGCCGTTGTGCTTTCTCCAATATACTTAACTCTGGTGAGATAATCTGTGCCCGATTGGTACACCTGAAAACTATTTAACAAAAGAAGAAGAAGAGGAAATAAGATCTTACGTAATATATAAAAACTAAAAGTGCGTGCGTAAAAAGTACATATGTCAGAAGAGAAATTTTTTTTGGCAAACAAATTTTTAAGTCTTGTTTATATTTAAACAAATCTAAAACTTTATATTTCCGAGACATAGAGTTATGAAAAAAGGAAGACATGTTAGGAATTTAATTAATTTAATTGTCATTAAAATATTAAAAGTGTCGAAAATTATTACAAATAATTTATTGACATCGCAGATGACGAATTGTAAATGAAAATGCCACGTGTTTTGTCAATGTTAGAAATTATTAATTAAATATTGTTGTTGAATATAAAATTTAGAAAAGAGAAATTATTAATTTTCTTTATTTACAGTATATTAAATTATTAAATGACGAGTGACAAACTAAAATGCCGCATGTTATTTGTAAATGTTAAAACAACCCAACCTTCAAACAAATTAGCATAAAAAACGCTTCACATCTTCATGACGCTACTCACGCGTTTCATCCGTAAAAAAATTACCCTCATGAGCACAAAAAAGTTCATTTCAAAAATGACTTTGTAATCGTTCCATCCAACTTAGAATTCTATTAGCATCAAGCATCATCCACTACAAGTGTAAAGAAACAAACTTGAATAAGTAAACAAAGAAATAGAATAATATAGGTAGTAGGTAAATATGATTATATGTTCAAGTTTAGATTCATCCATAATATAAAGGTGTATTATTTTCAAAACACTTTTTGGCTTCTCATTAGTCCCAGTTCTTTGCCGATAATTATGGGTGTATTATTCTCCACGTTGAACTATAAACAGTAATAGAGACTTCTCATCTACACATTTTAATAAAATTAAATTTAAAATATAGCATCTTTTACGTTTAAATTTTACTGGATGTAAATAAATGGTTTAGAAAGGCAAGAGTACGTTCTAAAGTCAGTGTTTTATCTTTTTAACTCATTCTCCTCACATAATATATAATATTATATGATTACTCGTAAATATTCAATCGTTAATGAAATACTATATTATTCATTACTCAAATTCAAATACATTCTTTAACTTCAACTTGTAGTAGATGACACTCGATGTTAATGTGGTTTGTTCAAATATTAATTTATTGAATTTATTTTGATAGAAATTTACAGAGCATGATGTAATGATATTACGAAATTCATGATAAATGACGTATGTATTGGACTTTGTTTAAATAACTTATTAACGACGAGATAGAATATAAATGTAAACATTTAACTACATCCATTTATTTGGGAATCAAACAGCAATTTTTTTCAACAAGTTTCCATTAAGTACTAATACATAACTATTAAATATAAAACGGATACATTATAAAAGGAAATTATAAAATAATACGGAATTAAACCATCCTTAAATGTATCCATTTTATTGCGCATTATATCAGCATAATTACGATTTCCATTGTAAATGTTGGAAAAAGGTCCAGGTTGATGAAAGGTTCACTGGGCTTACATATTCCGTCTCACTAAGAACGGATTTACCCATATAATAACTATGGGAATTAGACATCATCGATATAGTTAATATTATACTATATCTATATGTCAGAGAATAAGAGAGAAGAGAGGGTGTAGGGTTCTCCGCCGACATCATCATTAGTGGCATCCATAATTCAATCTCCATACTGTGGGCTTTGGTGGGTAATGTTGATGCAATCAAACACTTTGTTAATTAATTCAGATTATAATGCCCCATCACTTAATATTCCCGATAACAATTTACACAAATACAAACAATAATAGCTAGGCACGCGACAGTTTCAATCGTCGACCGATCAGGCGGACCGTCACTCGAAAACTGGAGAGACGCACGCTGGATTGTCACTATTGACTCTGCCCCACGACGATAGCCAAATGGCGCCAGCGTTCCACAGACTATTGCACTCCGACATATATGTGATATTAATATGTGAAGTAAAAATTTTAAATCTCATTTTACGAAAATTGCACGGACGGAGGAGTATGTAATTTCCCACACTTATAGTTTACATAGGAGTGCACACTATATATGTATACATTTTTATTTTTCATGAAAATGAATTAAATCAAGAAAAAAACACACGCTTACAGAGTATATATGCGTATTTGCCAATTGCTGACAATTATGTCAAACGCCATAGGGTTAAATTAAAAAATTTTATACTGTCAAAAGCACTAAGGAGGTTGAGTTTTCTTAAAATAATTTTCTTGTAATAGAAATGTTATAATATTCAAAATTATAATTTAAATTAATTATTGTTTGCTCCTGTCAACTACCGTTTGACATTATACCTTAGTACCGTCTCAACTCGGGCTATCAGTAATATAAGCATCTCTTTTGTTTTAAATCATAATTATATCTATTTCGCTTTTTGGTAGCTGCCGTAATACAAAATGCGTAGAGGTAATACCAGACAATATAAAAAATAAGTCAGTTACGAGCTTACCGTTAGTGCGTGTGTCGCATCGAAGTTCGTTAAGTTTTTTTGTGGTATTTTATAAACTGTGAGTGTTTATTAGTGATTATTTCTGTTTCTGATTATTTAAGTGATGTGAATAACAATGAAAACTCTTGAGGTAGATTTTAATTCAAAAGATATGATCCTAAAATTACATGACCGACTTTTTCACTAACTCAAAGTTTAGCACAACATAAAGATAACATTGTATGATTATTAGCAAACATAATAACCATAACATTTGGTAGTTTTTCTTGAATATTTAAGTCCCAAGAACCATTTTAGCATCATTCGACCCGCGGGGCAAACTACCCAAAAACGTCCGTGCGGGGTCGGGTCAATCTACTGTTATTTTCGTTAAAGGATTATTGTGTTAGAAAAAAAACACGGACTGTTACTTACACGGATATGGTTAAATTTCGGCCACTGTATGTCCATTAGTACATATAAATATATATACAAAGTTACATTAATTTCCTATTTAATAAAAACTTCATAAGTAAGGAAATTCTATTGTTGCCTTACCCCGATATTGTCTGAAGTTGAGCCTTTGTTTTCAATAATGAACGTCGCTCACTTGTTTGCCGGCAACCCAAACAGGTGTGTATCTACGTACAACCTACGACGTAGCTCATTTACCATTGAAATACTTTATGTGATCGAGGAGGAACCTTCAGATGGCCTTAACTAGGGAGTGACGTCAGTCCAACTGTCATCACTATGTGCAAAAAGTCCAAGTAAAGAAATGTGAAATGTATTGATTAGCTTGAATATTTTTTTTCTGTTCGCTGGGAAATGTCTTTATGCACTGGCCCCGACCATATGTCAAGAGTGTGGGACTCTGTGAACAAGGAGGTCTCGCAATACTTACTGAAACCCAGCGGAACCCTCTTCATCCATGAATGAAGCACCAGGGGTTCAACTTTCGCATTCATCCCTGGTGTCCCAGACGGAAAGACTTACACTAACAAGCGTTGCCTTGTACCCCGCCTCCTCAGGCGCTGTGAGGGAGCATTCACTGCAATCTCCATCTTTCGTTCGTGGACCTCCTTCTGTGGTCGTCGGTCTTCGGCGATGATCGTCTCACAACATAAGTTCGTCTTAAATATTGTTAATGATTCCAACATAATCTGCCATTCAATATACATTGTCAATACACTCACTCATTCACTCACTTCTACCGATGGACATCCACTGCTGGACAAAGGTCTCACCAAATGATACCCAATGCCCGATCATGTGCCCGCCTGGTTTCAGCGGCTACCGTAGATATTCCTTATGTCGTCAGTTCACCTTATGGGGGTCTGGCTACACTGCGACGTCCTGTGCGGGGTCGCCATTCCACCACCATTGAACCGCAACGTTCATCGGTTTGTTGGACTTTGTGCCCCGCCCATTGCCAATTCAGCTTCGTGATTGAGCTTAAGGCTATGTCGATGACTTTGGTTCTTCTACGGATCTCCATTGCACGCTGCTTAGAGCTTTCAAATGAGGCCCATACACGACCACATTTCTGATCCGTAGGTGATCATTGGCAACACGCACTGTTTGAAGGCTTTGGTCTTTTGGCACCGAGGGATATTGGACAAAAAGAACTTACGGAGCATTCCAAATGCTGCCCAACCGCGTTTGATCCAGTGGTTGACCACTTTTTCGAAATTGGACTTACCTAGCTGTACTATATGTCTCAGGTATGTATACTCGTCAATTTCCAGATGTGTCGTGGTGGATACCACACTGTTTATTTATTTAACACACAAAGAATTATGTGTTTTCAGGCCACGTTTGGAAATCTGTGTCATATTTTAATTTGAAATATTGAGGATTCCTTCTAACAAACAGGCAAACCTCGTAAATGTAGAAGTATGGAAGTGGCAGAAACTCCAATCTATTGAAAAGAAGCTCGCGGCTGTCAAGAAAGTGAGGATTGCATACAGATCTGATGCAGCGTTTATGAGTAGTTAAAGAGTGATTTATTTCTTAGACGGCCTCACTGACGCAGTGGTGTGAATGCTCGCTTTGCTAATAGAAATTTCGATCCGATTTCGATCCCTGGTAGCGGGAGTTATGAATATTGTATTTTCTAATTTGTTTGAGTCGGGACTGGTGCGTGGCTTCGGTGGAGGCTAGATACCACCCTAACAGCAAAGACATACCGCGAGCAATAAAATTCCAGTACGATTCTGTCTAGAAAAGAGGTAAATTGTCTCCTACCAGATTAGCGAGCTTCCATCTTACACTGTGTCATCACTTACTATCAGGTGATCAATAGCAGACGTTAATGTCTAAACTTACTTACCCAAATTTTATAATTCAAAACTTCTACCAGTTCCATAAACAATTCATATACAAATCTAATTCCTTACGTTATCGATTCGACATCGATTTACACTTCTTTCTTTCTTATCTGTATCGTTATATTAAGAAATATTGTATTGATCCGTAAATGTTTCAAATAAGTTGTTTACAAATATTTATTATTATTATGACTTTCTTCAAAAATTTGTTTCACGCATCATAAAACCTAAATTTAAGTTTTTAGTTTAGGTTATAGTAAATATGTCGATATACTCGTAATATCGATATAATATTTTTAGTAAGAATTGTGGTTTCAAAACTTTCGTTGTGTGTTGTACAGTAAGTTATGATGCCATACTTTTATATATTGACGCTTTCTCGTTAGTTTCGGCACGGGAGCATTAAACGTGCCGTGATATTTGCTATCAATTGCCTTTTTGAAACCTCGTTACCGATCGATGCTATTATATTCATTAAAATGTATAAAAACACTGCATTTTTGATATGAAAGCTTTGACATTCATTGCCTGTTTATGTTAAACTTATTTTACTCTTTCGACGAAGGGTTTTCCTTTAATCGAAAAATCGTACTTATATTTATTAGGATGTGTGTTTGAATTATTGTTTTTCTTTATAATTTCACGCAAAACCTTTTTGCATATATTTTGATGAAATTTCACAATGTAACGGGACAACGTAAAAAGGCACATAGGATATTATATATACACATATGTCTAATTGTAGGTATGTGACTGAACTTCTTCGAAACGGCTAGACCAATTTTGATGATTTTTTGTATGTGTTTAGGTGGATTCCAGAATACTTTAGAATTACAATCCGATTCGATAAATATTGGGTTTGCCCATAATACAGTATTGGTAATAAGGCTGGTGAGATTGCCGGGGACAGCAAGTAAATATTTCTGTATTGTTTTTGCTCAAGTAATTACCTATCACTCAGTGTAAAGTAATAGTCTATGATACATGCATTATTAAGCCGGTGACGTTTAACCTCTTTAATAATGTAGTTTTTATCCATAACTTACTTACTTACTATACATATGTAAGTTTTAAATTTATTATTCCTCATTGGACTAGTGGTTAGCATGTTCGGCCACAGTCGCGAGGAGTCTGGGTTCGAGTCCCAGGTCGGGCCAATTCAAAAATCGATATTGACGTTTCTAATAAGATTCTCAATATTTGCCCGACATTTTGTGTGTTTCACCCCCGTGACTCAGAGTGACTCAGACTCAGACATCCGAACGAGGGTAATGAAATACCTTAGTTCAGTTCTGTCACTTCAAGTGACAACTTCAAGTAACATCCTCGTACCTAGGAGAGCACGTTGAGCCGTCGATCCTGCACCCCATCTCTCTCGTGTCGGATTGCCGTCACATCGGACTATGAGAGTGAAGAAATAGAGAGTACACTTGTGTACTATGCCTGCTACTCCGCAGTAGAGCAGCGTAGTGGATCTATGCTCTTAAAACCCTCTCTCGCATAAGAGATGAAGCCTGTACCCAGCAGTACGACATTCAAAGGCTGCTACTTACTTATCTTATATTACGCCTTTAATATTTCTTATATTTTAGAAAAGAAAACTAAGCTTAGATATTTACAAATACATACCATTTTTTATAAACCAGACGTATTGTTTTTCTCTGTAGATTGTTTCTCTAAATTGTTCTCATACCTAGAATTGCCGCCATTGTTTCTTGAATCAACAATGATAGCTCCATTTTTGTCTTCAGGAACGGAAGATACATTTGTTTCTATTGCGAGTTTCTAGAAAAATCGACATTAAAAATGCATTTGGTGTACATTGCTCATTAACGTTTTTACTGATATAAAACAGATAACCAATGTACTAGGTGTTATTGCAGGATATTCTTTTTCAATTCACACTGTTACGTTACATTGTTTCTATATATAATATATATTGTAGGAGTATCTGTATGTATTTACAATTTTCTGCATTTATGTATATGTCGGAGAATAAGAGAGAAAGGAAAGCATAAAGCAAAGGGGCGTAGGTTTCTCCGCCGTCATCGTCTTTAATGGCTTCCATAATTTCCAAATTGTGGGCGTTCGTGGATAATGTTGGTGCAACAAACACTTTATTAATTAACTCAAATTATAATGTTCAATTGCTCAATGTTTCCGATATCAATTTACACAAACTCATTAACAATAATAGCTAGGAACGCGACACTTACAATAGTCGACCGGTCCGGCCGACCGTCACTCGAGAACCATCGAGAGACGCGCCGGACTGTCACTTACTCAGATGGCGCCAGCGTTCCACAGATTATTGCACTCCGATATATATATTATGTGTAGAAATTATATGCCTATTCATTTGAAGGTTGTGGTATAAAATAAGATGCAGTGACTAAATTGAGAAAGGCTTTAATGGTTTGGGCGCGTAGATGGAATGAATGAAAGGTGATTGACAAAAAGCATTTATGAGTCAGGAGTGAATGGGAAAGTTGGAAGGGGAAGACCAAGGCGAACGTTCCTGGACCAAATCCAGGACATTTTAAATAAGGGCCAGGTCAAGAGTACTCTAAACAGATGAACTTGTATGAAAGGTTTAGTGAGATTGAAAGAAGCGAAGGAGATAAACAAGGATCGTGGCAAGTGAAAGGACGTAGTCTCTGCCTACCCCACGGGAATAAGGCGTGTTGCTATGTATCTATGTATTTATACATACCACTTACCTTCTCTATCTCTCTCCATTCTTTGACGGTCGCCCTAACGCTAGGGTTGTCTGGAAGAGATCGCTAAGGAGCGATAAGATCTCCCAATTGCACGCTAAAAGTAAATAAAACGTAATACTGAGTAATTGTGTACATTTTCTGTTTAGCGTGGTGTTCAATAAAGCATATTATTTATAAAAATCAAAACATTCTTGTTGGAAAGTCGATTCCGCTGAAAAGAAACCGGCAATAAACTCGTCGGTTACTCCTTTAAACATATTTTTTGTACGTTACAATTTGTTTAGCTTTCATGTGCAACTGGAATCAAGTCCAAACATCTTTGTCATCTTCATCATCTTCAATATGACATTATTTTTTTAATATGATGTTTTTAACATATTTCTTTAAACTATTGGAGGCAAACATAGTCAATCTGTCTGTCTATTTATCTAGATCTTATTTAAATTATCGATTGTTAATAAAATGACGGCCTCACTGACCTCGCAGTGGTCAAGGTACTCTCGTTGCTAGCAGAGGTCCTGGGTTCAATTTCCGGTACAGCGAGTTTAGAAAATCTAATTTGTCTGACTGTGGACTAGTGGGAGGTTTCGGCCTCCCAGCAGGCAACGAGATTTATGTTTCGGTACGAAGCTGTGTAGAAACCATAAGAAATTATGACTCTTACCAGATTAGCTCGCTTCTGTAGACTTCTATCTTAGACTGTATCTTCACTTATCATCACAGTCAGTAATAAAAAAAAATACATTTTTATACATCCACTCAAATTCATATACTTTTTTATGTTTGTACTGTGTTACTATTGATGTTGATACAGTTTTTTAAAGTAAGATATTTAATGCTTACGTAAACGGTTTAAAGGTTCTCTGTTTTTAATGATTTTAACAAATACGTGCTGGATGGCGTTGGTATTTGCTTTAAATTTGTTTTCTTTCATTATATTTAATTTGTTTATTCTGCTTTAACATACCGTTCAAAAATCATATGTTTTTCTCTTACATACGGTATTTTAAACTCTTTTCTGTCTTTTTTCCATTGGTGCAACATAACCTTAAATAGGTACATTGACAAACATTTTTGTAAGCGACATAAAAATATAGTCATTTTATCTATATAATTCTAATACATACTCTTATAATTTTGTTACTAACTAATCCGCAAATGAGCATAATGGGTTTAAGCTACAAACCTACTCCATTATAATGCATGTGGCCGGAAATGAGATGACAATAGGTTATTACCAATTTTGCCATTGTTAACCAATGATATTTTATCAATAGGAGGTACACAATCAAATATTACTTTAGAATGTGCTCAAATATATAATAAACTTCCCAATGCGATTAAGGAAACAAATGTTAAACTAAATTTCAAAAACATAAAATTTTACCTTTTATGTAGCTTTCATTAAAAACCTAACTATTATTTGTCACATCCAGTTACGTAGCATCAATATTTTACACCAATGACCTTGTTATTTTACAAAGTTTTCATTTTTTTTTTTTTTTTTTAAGTAGTAACAAGTTTACAGAAATGTACCTTCGTAAGTGCAATAATTTTTTATTATGTAATTAGCCTTAAGTTTCCACGTAAGAGAATAATATTCTTTATGGAGAGTACATGTCTTAAACCATAAGTAGAGAGCTCTCGCCGATTCTCCATTCGTTTGACACGATATTTCAATTTTTTTGGGTCTTCTCCAAACTTAATTGGAGAATGGGTTTCCCTCTTAACATACATACTTTTAATTGGGACACTCAATAAATATGTCGTGTATACGACGCTACGACACTGATCCATAAAGAATGGTTTTCAATTAGGCTCTGAGATTTGGCATATAATTTTAGGCAATAAAAAAGTATATTACATGGTATAATGATCAAAACTGTGGTTTTTGTAAAGTATAAATACACATGTATATTTTCTGTGGAATTCCTTATAATAAATATTAAAAAAATTGCATTATCTGCCTGACACACTAATGACAAATGAGCTTATTGAATCTACCTGAATAGAGATTATACAATACTAGCTGAACCCGCGATTTCGTCTACGTGGAATGTTTTTTGGGTAGCAATTTCGTTTCTCTAAGAGATAAATTCAAAGAAACATCAATTCTCACAGTACCGTCGCAATATATATTAAATAATATTTTATATATCCGTGATAATATACATTTATTCAGTAAGAAAAGTGAAATACACAATTTTAACACTGAAATAAAAACAAACTTGTAATTCCATATTTTAAAGTGAAGAAAGTTCAGAAATCATTTGTCGGGTTGAGCATACGCATTTTTAATAAGATACCTCAATCAGTTTTGGATTTGCCTCCGCATAGTTTTAAGAAATATGTCAAAAACATCCTTTTACAAAAGGCATATTATAATGTTGAGGATTATTTGAGCGATAGAAATGTTTGGATTTGATTCCAGTTGCTCACAGAAGCAATATATTACACATTGTAGCATACAAAATTATCTCTGAAAGAGTAAGCGTTGAGTTTCTTGCCGGTTTCTTCTCAGCGGATTCAACTTTCCGAACCGGTGGTAGATTTGTTACCAACGGATAAACTACTGATGATTCAAAAGTGCTTTTTGAGCCTACTTGAATAAAGAATATTTTGATTTTGATTTTTGATAAATTTAGGCAAATTGTTTTACAAATAAGAAACGTGGCCTCTACTGGGCAAATGGAATATTCCTACCAAATTTAAAGTCTCTACGCCTTATGGCTCCAGACGATGGATATATCTTCTATATATATACATATATGACAAAGTAGGATTAATTGTAACATATTTAACTCAAAAACATCATTAAATTACAGAGAATACTATTAAATTATCGGCAAATTCTCGAAAAAAAGTCTCCATAGTACTATAACGTACGGATTTCCTCATATTGCCACATGATCGGGATTTAATCGGACTACACCGAGGGGAACAGCTACTTTAATATATCTAAGAACACAAACTTAACTTTAACACCCAAAAAATTTGAATACGTGATAACTGGTAGGATAGTAACTAATTAGGGACAAAACGTCCCATATGACCAGACCTAGATAACTTTAGAAAATATAATTTAGTTCCTTGTATTTGGGCAAACAAGGCCAGCGAAATTAGATATGGGATAACACAAACTACGTTTCAACGTTTACAAAATTTGTATTAATTGTAACCAAATTAAATTAGCTGGGGTAGTTTTCGATACTACTTTTTTGTTAATTGTATCTCTATGCATATATATATTTATACTTAAATTCTATTTATTAGCACTTAATACGTCGGATTTATTTAGAATATTGTCTAACTTATCAAAAACTAAAATTGACACTAGATAAATAATAGAGTTATCTTAACAAGGTTATTACAGGATTAGAGATGTTTTTATTTAAAACCGGATGGTGTCTTGAGCCAAGAATGACTGCAGACGGGCAAATATTATTTTTTATCAAATAATATGCATAACAATTTAAATAAATTTATTATAATTACCTCTATCAAACTGTCTATCGAACTGATATGTGATAAAGGATAATTTTTTAACAAAATAAACACGCTTTAATAGAGTACACTAAAACTATAAAGCGTGCGAATAACAATTGCCATCGAGCAACCTACGCTTTTTAACCAACTTCAAAGAAAGGATGAGGTTATCAATTCGTCTGTATTTTTATTTTGTTTGTTACCTCATAACTTTCGACTGGGTGAACCGATTCTGATGTTTCTTTTTTAAATGAAAGGTAGTGCTTGTCGTAGGGATTTCATTTTTAAATTCCAGTTCTGATGATGGCATCCATGAGAAAACTGGAAATACTAAAAAAATATTAGAATACGAAGAACTCTAAAAAATAATACGCAATTATTTATTACTTTTTAGAGCAGACTAATATATTTGTAAGAGTTTGTGAAAAAGGCGCTTGAAAAGAAAGAAGAAGAAAAGTTTGTCAAAAAAACAACCTTAAGGAGAAGGAAATTGTGCTAAGGTAAGTAAGTAAGGCGGGTTAATTTATCGTTTATTCTCTGTCTTTTTATTTCCCTTTAAGATCGTTGTATAGAAAAGCATTGTGTACAATGTTCCTATCGCGTTGAAAGCATGAGGTTCTATTTCCTCTCAGACGCGGGTATCGATGCGGCAAGATTCAATCTGCTGTTCACAATATTTTTTTTCTTCAGTCTAACGCTACATTACATTTCTAGGACTAAATGCAAATAAGTATATACCCTCTGTAATAAGTTTTAATATGTTAACTGTTTTTTTCCCGTAATCGTTAGATTTACTATAATCTTAACTGCTGGTAGATACCTATGAAATAGCAACATACTTACACGTTATAACTATAACTAAAACTAAACTAAGGCTTGTTAAATTACATATAATTACACTTATAACATCGGTCGTGTCGGATTTCCGTCAAATCCACTATGAGAGTGAAGGAATAGAAAGTGCATTTGTGTAGCAGCGTGGTGTTCTAATAACCCTCTCTCCTATGAGTGAAGAGGCCTGTGCCCAGTTGTGGGACGTTACTGGGCTGCACTTATAGCTAGTTACATCGAACACTTATATAATAATACTAAACACTATTAAATATTATATAGAGAAAAGACAAATATAAAAAAAACTAGATGAAACAAACTAAATCTATATATATATCTATCGATAAACTTGAAAACTACTGGACTGATCGGCATGAGACCATGACCATTTGACGCGGAATTAATTGTTGAAGGTTTTAGGCTATGCATTTTTTGAATTTCATCAACCCTTTACCACTTTTTTTTCAAATTTATGTGGACAGTCATTTCTTTCTGGTACGAAAACTCGATCGCATAGAGACCGGAAAAATGTCTAACGTCACTTCAATGCTTATAAACGCGTTTTCATATACCCTCCCACGCATTTACCCACGCACTCCCACACATCCAACCACGCACTCCCACGCATCCACCCACGCACACCCAGGCATCCACCCACGCACTCCCACGCACTTCCACGTATCCATCCACGCACTCCTACGCATCCACCCACGCACTCCCACGCATCCACCCACACACTCCCACGCATCCACCCACGCACTCCCACGCACTTCCACGTATCCATCCACGCACCCCTACGCATCCACCCATGCACACCTACGCATCCACCCACGCATCCACCCACACACTCCCACACATCCACCCACGCACTCCCACGAATTCACCCACGCACTCCCACGCATCTACCCACGCATCCAGAAGGTTGTGACATGAATTATTAGACCGTTGTCTATAGAAACGGTTTTGTTAATTCATTTCTAGGTTATGTAAATATGGCATTCATGTATGCTACTATCTTTTATTTAAAAATTATTCATCTTTCACAGGTTATGTAAAGATGTCATTTATTTACGCTATCTTTTGTTTCAAAACAAAAAAGATACTGTGTGTCATTTAATAGGTTGTGTTTTGTTTAGTATTTGTAAAACTGAAAGCTGCCACATTCCAAATGTTTTTCACAGAACGAAGTCCGTCGGGTCTGCTAGTATTATATAAAACAGAGAAGTAGAGCTGATTTCCTTTCTAAATTAAGACGCAATTTGTTGGAAAAAGTTTTAAGCTTTTTTGGACCAGTTCATTATGTCTTCGTCGATCTTGGTATGACGGAATATTAGCCAAGATCAGGTCGGTACGACTTATTTTTATTTGGAATTTTATTATTATTAGGAATGAGTATATTAGAGGAAGTGTGAAAGTAGCACCAGGCTCTAAATATGATGGTAATCGGGAGAGAGCAACCAAAAAATGTGTATAAGGGGTGTGAATGTAGAAATGACAGCGGATAGAGTGAAGCGGCAAAAGGAAACATCGTGTGTCGAACCCACCTAAAGGGATAAAGGCAAAAAAATGAGTTCAGTTTTTGTTTGTTTTGTGGCGTCTTTGCTGGCAGTATAGGATCTCCCCACCAGTTAAATATAGAAAAGTTAAGCAATATGCCTTTCTGAATTTGTTCTTTCAGGAATCGAAATTACGATCTCTGCTAGCAAAGTTGACGGTCTCGCTGGCGCATTGGTCGAAGTACTCACTTTGCTAGCAGAGATCCAGTGTTCGATTCCCAGTTAAAGCGTATTTAGGAAATTGAATTTTCTGTTTTGTCTGGGTCTGGTGGGAGGCTTCGGTTGTGGCTAGTTACCAATCTACCATTAAAGACGTACCGCCAAGCAAAGATAGTCAGTTGTAACAGCTAGAGATAAAATTTAAACATACGTTTGCTATCATCCAGAAGAGTTAAAAAAATCGGAGTCTTTTACAAATACATATAGGCACTTAAAGTTTTCATAAAGCAACTCATTAAAAAAATTTAAAAATGTATTGATTGTTACTGTTGATTTTTATGCTGTAACTTTATAGGGTTCATTATAAATATAGTCAATGAAAACTGTCCTGGTCCTGTCATAAGCAGAGTGGAATTTTAACATAGGGTTTCTAGATAAATCCCGCATGTGGAATATTATATTACTTATGGCTATTAGATATAACCCTTGCTACGTGGTTTACACTTTTAAAATATTATCGTAGACTAATTCTTTGGATATTAAAGTGTTTCTCCGGAATTGAATGGTGAAAATTTGACATAAAAATACTACTTTAGTCATTTAAGTCTTTATTTTCTTAAGACCTTTTTATACTTTGTAAACTATACTTAAATGGGGAATCGTTGACTCCAGGCTGATTAATTTTGGCACTTATATGGAGTCCTTAGTGTTCTTCTACTGAGAATTGAAACCCTCTTAGCAAAGCAATTACTCACAAACATATTGATTACAGGTTCGTGTATACGAGCCTATGTTTTATATAGGTCAAACTTGAATTAGCTTTGAAAATCGTTTTCACGAAACCATTTGTACAAGTGTTTTTGAAGTGAAACTTCTTTAGGCGCATCAGGGTAACATATTTACGGATGAAACGCGTGGTTAGCGTTACTAAGATGTGCAGCGTTTTTTATGCTTATTCGTTTGAAGGTTAGGTAGTTTTAATATTTACAAATATATGTGGCATTTTAATTTGCCACGCGTCATTTAACAGTTTAACATTTCATAAATTCTCTTTTCCATTCCAATGAAATTCCAAAGCAAAATTTTATTAATAACTTCTAATATTGACTAACATGCGTGGCATTTCTATTTATAATTAGTTATTTGAGATTTCATCATATGATTTGACAAGAATATTCATTGAACTCCTCACATATCTCCTTGTAAGTCTCGGAAATCTAAAGTTTTAGATTTGTATAAATATAAACTTAAAGATTAGTCTGCCAAAGAAGTTTTACTTCTGGCAACTGTACTTTTTACGCATGCCCTTTTAATTATTATTTCTACATTCAATATACATGAAAACTAACTTATAGTGATACAAAATGTTACTTCTTTTTTATATTCTACATTCGCATGACTCCTGTAGATATTTTCTGTTATATTTTATTCATAAAATTACTTCTCATGACACGACTAAATGCTTATTCCTCCTAAGTTTAGGGTCCGTTATACATGATAGAGATATATCAATTGTCGGGACTAGAGAAGTTCCCAATGGTCCTAATAAGGTTATTTTTAAGGAGATATTTCTATATACCCTCTGTCGATACAAAATAAATATTAATCTAAAGTTATTGTAACATTTAATATATTTGTGTTTGAATACTCTCACATTTACGTAATTTATATTAAGTTTAATATCACATAATTTAAAATACTCTCAGCCCAGAATTTATCCCGGTTATTTATTTATTTAAAACTTTGTGGCACACAAACAAGAAAAAACCATACAATTTATGTAATATAAAGATAACCAGATAAGTAAGTAATGGAGTGCGCAAAGGCGGTCTTATCACTAAGAGCGATCTCTTCCCGAAAACCTTTGGTGAGAGGAACAGAAGATAGGAAGGGGAGGATTTTTGTTCTTTTTTTTTGCTGTGGGAAATGCCTTTACCCATGCCCATGAAAATCTAATTTCATCCATGAGTGAGATCACTAGAGGTTCCCAACTGCATTCCACTCTAGTGATCCGGATGGTACCGACTATGAGGATCTACCACTCAATAGAGTGAGGCGTGAAGTGCATAAGTGCGACTTCTGCCACCAAGCCTCCTCCGACGGCAAGTGAGAGATCCAGCCTCTTGCTCCCTTAGCCTCTCATTTGCCTCCTTCAGCGAGATGACGGTCTCGCAAAAGAAGGCAACTGCCCTCCACCCAACTTCACTGGCGAGCATTACCAGGAAGGGGAGGTGCAAATAACTTTAAAAGAGAAAACTTCAGGTATACACTACGTAAACAATACATTTAATAATTACACATATAGCTTAATATATAACTCATAAAATGCTATTAAAAATTCGTTCTAGCGACCGAATTTCGGCCAAACCTTATTAAATTATAATGTACATACAAACTTCAACTCAAATATGTTACCTAATAGATATGAGTAGAACGATATTGCTTATATAAAGTGACCACATGTTCCTTGGTCATTTTGGATTACATTATAATGTTACTCAACGGGATTAAGTCATTTTAATTGACTTTGATTGATTGATATGACATAATTTTGAAACTTTACCGCGGATTCACAAAATTTTTAAGCTCAGGGATTGAATCCGTAAAACGATTGTGACATTTTAGCTGAGTCGTAAAATACGAAGTTCATTATCAACTCGTTAAACTTCCTCTTTAGAATTGAAGGATACATGATTTGTATTGTGAGGAAGAGAACGAACCTAACTCAAGTTAGAAATACTGAATTTCTTACACAGAAAATGCACTCATATCGTTTCATGTATTAAGTAATTTTGGTTTTTTGGTTTTTAAATGTAAAATGCTTTACTCATTAGAGATGGCACTGGTTCAGTTTTATAGGACAAAAACACATTTTTATCACGTTTTACAGCTAAATTGTCTATCATCGAATTATAGGATAGGTTTATAAATGGAATTAACCAAATTCTAATCTCTTAAACGTTAAAGTTGAGTCATAATATCGTTGACAAACAAGTTCAGTATCTGGACTTGTAGGCCTTTTATTTTTCCACACACAAAGGAATTAGCTACTTTAAGCAGTTTACCCGTGCCTATTATTATGAAGAGGATAGTGTTCTAGCTGCAAAACATGGTAATAGTCCATCACACGAGTATCCCATATAAGTGTTATGATGGTCTCAGCGAGCCGTAAATCTAGAGCCACGATCGTCGTTAACCTGTATATTATCTTATACACTCCGCTGTAGCTCAAGGTCTGGGCCTTATTGCTTGGGGTAACCTGATTCCTTTTATGTTTTAGTACGCTACGCAAAGAACATAAAAGTTTACACAAATAGCATACTGAATACACAACTAAGGTAACTTAATTTCCTAAGGTTTTGTTTATAAAACGCTTTTCTAGTTTTGTTTGATTTTATTTATCGGAATCTTTGATCTTGAATTTATAGCACTTCAAAACCTTGGTTTTATTTCTAAAATTTTACGTTTATCACAAATGGTTGGCCAATGCAGTAATTAAATTTAAAAAAAATAAACGTCAGTGCGTACAAAGTAAACATGTCAGAAGAGAAACTTCTTTGGCAAACAAATTTTTCTTGTTTATATTTATACAATTCTAAAACTTTAGATTTCCGAGACTTAAAGAGAAGGAAAAAGGAAGATATGTTAGGAATGTAATGAATTTAATTGTCATTAAGATATTAAAAGTGTTGAAAATTAATAAAAATAATTTATTGATATATCAAATGACGAATTGTAAATAAAAATGCCTAGTGTTTTTTGTCAATATTAGAAATTATTATTTAAATTTTGTGTTTGAATTTAAAACTTAGAAAAGAGAATTTATGAAATATTTATATTTGATATTTTATGAAAAAAACATTTAATATCTTTAGGACCTTCAAGATTGTCTTTCCATCAAGATTGGCGAATTGCACGCCTTCTGGCTTTCTTGGATATGATAGCAGTTCCTTTTAAGTAATATGGATGATGATTTTAATAAAAAAATTGAAAACAAATAAAAGTAAAAAAAAACCGCTTTAAGTGCTAACTATAAAATAATAACTAATTTATTTTAGATTTCATTGAAGTGTTTTATAAAACGTCCATTTTTGAAGTGAAACTTCTTTAGGCGTATGAGGGTAACCTTTGTATGGATTACTTTATTATAAATTACTTTGCCAAATAAGTTTCAATTCTGACATGTGTACTTTGTACGCATGCACTTTTAATTTTTATTTTATTGTTCCAATTTTTAGTTTGGCCTAATATAGTTTTTTAATTTTATGTTATTATTTATTTTAAATTATTACTAGATAAAGCCCAGGAAGCATTGCTATGCTTTTTTAATTAATGTACACACCTTTTATTCCATCGGATGAGCGACGCTAGAAGTCGTAGCAACGCGTATCGTTGGAATCGTAGTAGATTTCGTACCGTAGCAATATTAACGCACTCCATCTCATGTAAATAAGGTATTAAATACATTTACAACGAGAAAAAGAACGGATTAAATTTCTTTCTGGAGACTTCTTTCGTTGAGAAGTAACGTATCCCGGAAGATAATATTCACCCGGTAGTATGGGACTCGCTGGATACTTACTTACTAAACTAAAGAGAAATATAGAAGAGGAGCCAGAAGATCACTCCTAGCATTACATTCTTACGACACTCCGACTCCATCCTGTACACGACTCATTGAAACAGACGGGAAAACGTACTTTCCTATTGCCTATGACGGGAACACCATGATCCGCGACCTCCAGCACCATCTTCTCCAGAAAGAGATAACTGCTCCTTAACTCGTTTCACTATCGAACATTGTAGTAATTATGCCTGACAGCGAAAGATCAATTCCATCTAAAAACATCAAAAGATGCCGCTGAGGAATTTTATAAATACTTTGTTAAGATGCAAAACAGCCAAACATTTACCTATAAATGTATAAAGAAGTAATAGGCGAAATTTACGTAATTATAGTTTCCTCGTTTTCTTGATGATCTGAGCATTACGTTAATTATATATAGGATATATATATTTAAGAGTCGATTGATTCTTCTATTACAACTAAATTTTTAAGTGAATTGAAACATTTGGTATACCAATTATAATTTGATGACTAAATTATTAAAAACTGATCCAATCTATAAGATATTGATTGAGTTTACGAATATATGTATACAAATATTGGAGTAAGGTAAAACTTTACTATTCCATATTGTAAGCGCACAATAAAGCATGATATATTGTTCTTATTATATAGGTTTAATTTCGATATAATAATTTAAAATATTACAACTGACATATCACTTATAAGTTACTTATACTCACTTGGTCTAATTCACTTCCCATTTTTGTATGGATTAAGGTAATTAAATGCAATGTTATATGGTGTTGTCAAAAAAGTTTTACAATCAGGCTCTAGTGATATTTTATCACATAGCATATTCATGTTATATTTTATCTGGTAAGGCAACTTTTTATATCGAAATGGTTTCTACAATTTACCTGCACAAACCCTCGCTCCTCGGAGTGAGGAGGCTGTGCCCAGCAGTGGGACGTTAATGGGCCGCTACTTACGCACATTTTTGTTAGACATATTCAGTAGTATTAATGTGAATTGAATCAAATTCAGACATGATAATGTTACATATAATAACGCATTGTTATTGCAGTAGCTTGTACTAAAAGATGACAATTTAAGTTTTTAAAATATTGAATAATAAGTAAAGCCAAAGAGATAGAGTTTAAATATTATTTTCCTTAGATATCCTTGGTAGAATACTCCAAGAAGAAAAACTTGGATTGATTTTAAAGATAGAAGGCCAAATTCATTAGGGACAAGTAAAAACATTTAGAAACAATCAAGCTTGACCTTTAACTTGTGCAAATACTAATTCATTACAATAATATGAGAGAAAGCCAAATATAACCAACACCTCCACGTTTAGTTGAGCTGTATTTACATTTGTTATTAATATATACGAAGATCAACTTAATATGGCCAGTGTTATATAAAAATTTTGCCAATATCGGAAAACATTGGACCTTGATTAACCCTTTCTGCGTAGTCACGTTATTGCTACGTTAAATATAATGGTTATTGTTACGCTTGTCTGGGACAATTCTGATCCGTGAATAATTTAGCATCAATAGCGTTTTTGGGGAGATTGAAATTTAGTAATCTTACACAACCTAAGAACCTTATTTAATATAATCGGTACAATATAGCGCTCTAACTCAGTTATCTATCACATCACGACATGCCCAAAACTATTTGCCTGAATAAATGAATATCCGAAATTTTACGACACCGATAATCTCCAGGCAATGGTTACCTCATATTATATATACCTCATATCAAATATTTATGTATGTAATAATCCAATACAATTTTACACAGTAGAAACTCTCACTCTCACGTTATTCAAGTAGAGGTAAATGACGTTAATGGGCTGCTAATATATATATATATATATATATATGGGCTCCCACTGCTGGGCACAGGCCTCCTCGCTCATATGAGAGAGGGTTTTTAGAGTATAGACCCACCACGCTGCTCCACTGCGGATTGGCAGTCATAGTACACAAGTGTACTCTCTGTTCCTTCACTCTCATAGTCCAACGTGACGGCAATCCGACACGACCGGAGAGAGAGATCAGGCGCAGGATCGAAGGCAGTCCGGCGGGAGTCACTCGGCAGTTGTCGAGTAGCGCTCGACCGGAGTAGTCTATTGTTGGAACTGTCGCGTTCCTAGCTATTAGTATTAATGAGTTTGTGTAAATTGATATCGGGAACATTAAGTGATTGAACATTATAATCCGAGTTAATTAATAAAGTGTTTGATTGCACCAACATTACCCACGAACGTCCATATAATAAGAAGTATTGGATCCAATTAATAACGATGTCGGCGGAGAACCCTACGCCCTTGTGCTTTATGCTTCTCCGTTTTCTCTTATTCTCCGACACACACACACACATATATATATGTCACCATAGCTGTTCAACCTATTCATGGATAGTTATCCATTATATTTATATTATATTATATATAGTTTGACAGATTTAAAAGAAAGTATGTATGGGTTAAGAATGAATGAAGCTTTGAAAGGGAAAGGAATGAAAGTGAATATAAACAAAACGAAAGTTATGCTTTTTGAAAGAGATGAATCTATGATGAATGGCAATATTTTGATAGATGGGGAACAAGTGGAAGAGGTGAAAGAATTTGTATACTTGGGATCTAAATTTACAAAAGATGGAACATGTGAAAGTGATATCGAAAGGAGAGTGAATGCAGGGAATATGGTAAATGGTGCTCTGCATGCTTTTATGAATAGCCAGATGGTGTCTCAAAGGGCTAGACTGGCAGTGCATGCTGGAGTGTTGGTGCCAACACTTATGTATGGTAGTGAAAGTTGGGTATGGCAGAAGAATCACAAAAGTAAAATAAATGCGGTAGAGATGAGAGCGTTGAGANTATACGTAGTAGTAGCACGATGTGGTATAAATGAAGATGTAGTGACTAAAACTTAGAAAGGTATGCTTAGATAGTTTGGGCACGTAGAGAGAATGAATGAATGAAGTCTTACAAAAAGAGTTTATGAGTCACGAGTGAATGGGAAAGTTGGAAGGGGAAGACCACGTTCTTGGACCAAATCCAGGACATTTTAAATAAGGGCCAAGTCAAGAGTCCTTTAAACCGACGAACTTGTATGAAAGGTTTAATGAAATTGAAAGAATCGAAGAAGATATGCAAGGATCGTAGCAAGTGGGAGAATGTAGTCTCTGCCTACCCCTATGGGAATGAGTCGTGATGTTATGTATGTATGTATGTATTACTAATTCTATACTTCTTGCGGAGAATAGCGAATAGATTGGTCGGTGGTGGTGAAGTTGTCACTGACGTTTCCAAATTCTAATTTCTTTATTTATACTATAGTGTTTTTTGTGTTCGTCCAGGATCGCCGCTGAAAACCAGCATTGCGGTGGTCCCCAAAAATAGCTGAGCATTGTTCCTATTTTCGACATCACATTTTTCTGTAATAAATACTGTGTATGATGCATATAACATACACAGTGGTTAAAAACATAGCTTGTGTTTAAATGTGCAGAGAAGTGTGGAAGTAGAAAATAAAAGGATTTTATTTATATATATAGAGCAATTCGCGGTTGACTTTTATTTTAATAGACTCCTTTCGCTAAATAAGAATGTATTTCCTTATATTCTCGCGGTGGTGGAAACTACGCGATTGAAAGTACGGGGAACAGCCAATTTTAGTTCATTTTTTGGCTGACACAATACTGCTTGACTGTAAGTGATGTTAAAGTCTAATATGAAAGCGCGCTAATATGGGAATTTAACTTGGCGGTACGTCTTAGCTGGTAGGATGGCAACCGAAGCCTCCCACCATTCCAGACTCAGCCTGGAGATCGAAACCGGAACCTCTGCTAGCAAAGCGAGTACTTGGACCAATGTGCTAGCGAAGCCTTCAAATTTACAACAATATATAACCGTCTATACTTTAAAATCACAGAATATCGCTTGCTCTATATAAATTTCCTTGTAAAATAGTAAATATATCTTTGTTTTCATGTTGTCGTTGAAATGAAGCCCCGGTTTGAATAAATACACCCACTTATTTAGCAAAGAATTTACTCATTGGAGTTTGACCGTGCATAGTATGACTTAATTTCTTAGATCAATATTTGTATTATAAATGTGAATTCGTGGGCGGCATAAATTTTAGGAACGCAGGGCACTACGTGGGTAGAATACTGATATAAGATTGAGCAATAAATTGATTTCTGATTGTTTTCTTAATTAGATTATACTGTGACTTGACAACAATAAAGTTAACAGAGCTACAACGGCATATAAACTAAATTAGCGTAATAATTTATTAGTAAAGTCATTTGTTAATTTTACCTGGAAAGTTTTCCGTATAGATTTCGTTTTGTTCTGACCCACTTTCAAGTTTGCCACCGTATCTTTACCACTCGCGCTACCATGTTAAGAAATTGTGTCTTTTAGCAGTTCTTTGATAACATCTCCTTTCCAATACATTTTACGATAAAACTTAATATGTCAGATGAAATTAGGGAACATTTTGTACAATTTATGTCTGAATAATATTTTTATATAATCAATAGTTTTTGTGTACGAGAGTCACAAAGTCTACTTCAAAAAATAAGTTTTACATGAGCTTGAATAGAAAGCACTGCACAATTTGTAGTTAAATAAATTTAACTAATCAATTTAATTAATGATTGACTTATTTTTACTAGATATAAAAATATATAAGAAGAGTATGAAGTAGGAATAAATATTAAAGTTGATATAGATTAAAAATTAAATTCTACTATAGTTTAAATGACTGTTATAATAACAGTAGAACCAAGCATTGTCTAATATCTCTCACGTGTAAGTCCAATATGAAATGGAGACATATGAAATACATTATGCAGTCGTGCAAACTTTTGCAATGATACAAATACATTTTGCGCTTCAATTTCAAATTTATAATATACGTTTGAAGTTTTTTTGTATATACATAATAAAAGAGAAACTTGCTTAATGGATAAAACACATTATTAGCACTTTCTAAATTTCTAGTGGTTTCCGGCGGTCTTAAACGCATAGTTCCCGATCCCAAGGAAATATCGTCGTCGTCTCCTAATGAATTCCACTGGGCCCGACCTTGCGCCGCCTGTATCCAGCGGCTGCCGGCGACCCGCCTAATATCATCGGTCCACCTGGTGGGGGGGCTGCCGACGCTGCGTTTTCCGGTGCGAGGCCGCCACTCTAGCGCCCTGCCCATTGCCACTTCAGCTTTGCAATTCGGTAGGCTACGTCGGTGACTTTAGTTCACCTACGGATCTCCTCGTTTCTGATTTGATCACGTAGAGAAACAGAGCGTAGCCCACTCCATCACCCGCTGAGTGGCTCTGAGTCTTCTTACTAGGCCCATAGTCAGCGGCCATGTCTCGGAACCATCAAGTCGTTGGGGCCAACCCCAACCCCAGCGGAATCTCTTCCGAAGATTCTTAGCACCCCCTGCCCCGCCGTTACCGTAACCGCTGCCAGAGCTAGGAATAGCGGGACTGTCGGGGACTGGGGGCCATTGCTGCCTTGTGTCATTCATTGGAGGAATATGCCTATAATCACCACGCTTGGCGGGTGGATTGGTGATCGCAGTGCTGTCCTTCTCACACCGATAACGCTGCTACCCGTTATCGCTCGGTGGTATTTAGGTCAGCAGTTAAGAATGGTTATACCGCCATTAGCCGGTCGTCAGAGCCTCGTCAGTAATAGCAGGGTGTACCACGTGCGGTTGACAGTTAGGAAGACGGACTGGGACAAGAAATATGATGAAATCCCATATTTACTGGTTTGTATTGCTAATATGTATATTACGCAAATCGGTCCGAATGTACTGAAAAAATATCATCAAAATCAGTGCAGCCATTTATAAGGACTCCAGTTACATATACACTAAAAGATGAATTATATATTATATACAGAGATTGATTCGATGATTAATGAGCAAAAATGTATTTGTAACACTGCAGCAATTGATAATTGTATGAATATAAAAAAAATTCAAATGAATTTTTCTTCAAAACAGTACAGCATTTTGCAAAATTATCTCTGCTTTAAATCGTCTACAAAGTATACAAGCTTTGTCAGGAAAACTATGAGAAAAAGCTTTAGACATAATCGCATTTCTCTCGTCGGAGTTTCTTACTGGGAAATGTACAAGAGAAGGGAAATAATTTAGTTACTTCCATTCAATTTGCTTGCCGATGACAAAGAAATTATGAGAAAATATCTCTGATATAGATACTTTATTTGGATTCAACAGGATTCTTGACGGCTTGTTGGCACAAAGATGGTGTAATCTCGACTGGTTCGATTATCAGCTCCCAGAATTCTCTTTTGATAAAGTTCTCTAAGGCTGTGTTGTATGGATGAGGAAGACATTCGTCTAGAAGCATTCGAAATATGGTGCTATCATCTCTTGCTACGCATCAGCTGGTTCCATAAGGTCTCAAATGAAAAACTTCTCCAACGGGATTGCTGGACAGCTCCTCCAAACCTTTAAACAGAACAAACTCTGGGCCACGCGTTGCTCTATGATCACTACAACCTCCTCCAGCTAATTATGATGGATAAAATATGATAAGAAGGGATTGGCGACAGAAAATTAAAAGTGGGTGCGATCAAATTACACATGTGAGAAGTGAAACTTCTTTGGAAAACTAATTTTAAAGTCTTATTTATATTTATACATATTTTTTTATTTTTTTATTGCTGACTTATTAGCGCTTGACTGTGATCTCACCTGATGGTAAGTGATGATACAGTCTAAGATGGAAGCGCGCTAATCTGTTAAGAGGCGATATACCCCTTACGGTTTCTACACAGCATCGTACCGGAACACAAATCTCTTTGTTTGGCGGTACGTTTTTGCTGGTAGGGTGGTAACTAGCCACGGCCGAAGTCTCCCACCAGTCCAGACTCAGACAAATTAGAAAATACAATTTCCTAATCTCTTCGTTTGGCGGTACGTTTTTGCTGGTAGGGTGGGTCCAGACTCAAACAAATTAGAAAATACAATATCCTAAATTCGTCCTACCCGGGATCGAACCCGGGACCTCCGCTAGCAAAGCGAATACTCGCACCACTGCGCCAGCGAGGCCGTCAAATTTATTTATATTTATATATATATTTTTTTATTTTTATTTTATATTTATACAAATCTAAAAGATTAGATTTACCAGACTTAGAAGGAAGGAAAAAGGAAGATATGTTAGGAATTTAATTGTCATTAAAATATTAAGTGTCGAAAATTAATACAAATAACTTATTGAAATATCCAATGACGAATTGTAAATAAAAATGCTACGTATTTGTTGTCGATATTAGTAATTATTAATTAAATTTAGTTTTTGAACTTAAAATTTATGAAAGATTTTTATTTTATGTTTTATGAAAATTATTAAATGACAAATTAAAATGCCACATTTTATTTGTAAATATTAAAACTACCGATTGACAGATGGCGCCAGACTATTGCAATCTGACACAGCGTTCCACAGAGTATTGCAGTCCGACAAATACAAATAAATAAAATTTCAGTGTCTGTTTAATATTTAAAATTGACAGTTTTGATTACATGTACAACAATATATGTACTTTTATAAAAAATATTACTAAATATTTCGTCTGTCCGTTTGTATGTTTGTTCCCGCTATTCTCTGAAACGGATAGATCGATTTTGACGTATTTTTAATTAGAAAAAAGTGTTCGTAGTGTACATATTTATGTACGGACTAGTGCCGGAAGAGTTTGTTTAAAAAAGTTGTGTTGACGAAAATTGATATTGAGCTTTAAATTTGGCGAAACAGTCCATTTTTAAATCTAATCACGTAATTTTGTAGTAGACTCTTCAAGTAGTAAAATCAATAAAAATGCTAATCAAATTGTAATGCCCTCGATTTGGGTATCCACGCCTAACAAAACTAAAACAAATTAAAAGTTTATCGTTCTGAAGTATTCGTTTAATTCTATAAAGTGTTTTACTCATTAAGAATTCTCTTAGTAAACCTTGCTAAATTGATTGGTTCCTGCCAGGGTTAGGAGTTTTGATTTTTGTTAAAAGGGTAGCGTTTTTGAATTCTATTTTGTCACTAATTGTTGATTTTATAAAAACTTAACTGCTTGTTTGTCGCACTTACGAATATAAATGCATATATCGGGAGCAAATCAATAGTCAAAGTAGACAAAAAATAGATTGGCGGGTCTAAACCCAAAATATACCCTATCTTTTATGTCATAAGCTGCTAATAAGTTCTTATAGCTAAAGTTGTCCTATTGAGTCCCTGTTTTATTGACTAATGATTTAGAAATGTGAAAAATTTTACTGCAGAAGTCATGTGTATATAAATTTCTAATTAAAATGCTAAAGCACTTACATATCAAAGTAGTTCTATGTTGTGAGATTGTTCACCATAAACAGGCTTAAATTAGCCTGTTTATGGAGAACAATCATGACGGTTTCAACACGTTGATAGTGGTGTAATTTTCAACCTACCCATCTCGTGGCAATGTAAAGTCTACTAAGACGGATTATAGATTTATTTTCCTTAAATAAAAGTTTCATTTGACTTAGTTTTTCATTATTTCCTTTCAGATTTTTTTTTATTTGGTTCGTTAAACGGGTGAAATCTGTTAAAAGTATGTTTAAATTCCATTAAACTTGTTATAGATTTCACCTTCTCGGCTTGCTTAAACCATAAGAATAAACTAAAATCAAAGAAAAACTATAATTCTACAAGGAATATTAATAGAATATAAACTATAAAAAAAATAAAAACTAAAGGTTACAAAAAATTAGAAAAGGAGGTAATACTAAAGTAGCTTACTCTTAAAATTATTAGTTACACACTTATATTCATAATCTAATCAATATATAGATTTTACTTTACAACGAATATATATCTAATACCTTTTTCAATTTGTGACATCATTTACGTAGCATGTCCGACATTAGCAAATTTAAAAATACTCTACAGGTATTGAAAACTTATTGATTCCAGGGAGGTAATAAAATAATTTTTAAATCGCTCCAGAAATTGTTAGCTTGATATACATTACAAGAGTATAGATATATCGGTGGGTATCATTGGTTGCCTTGGAATATGAGCTAACTCACCAGTCACAGACCCAGTTGTAAGGATTGCTATAATTTTCTTAAGATTGACATTTATAAAGTCATTATATCTTTTGAATGGAATGTCGGATTTTAATAATTTAATAAGTATTTTACAGTTATTGAAACGGTTTTTTATAGAATGGGATAAGAATTAATACTGAGGTATGATTATTATTGGCACTATTATTAACTTTTAAAATGTAAAAAGTAGTTATAGCAGCATAACTACAGCAGTTGGACATATAACATCGCAGACTTTTTTGTAGATATTAATACCTTCTATAATATTGTAAAACATTTTTTTGTGTCTATCATCAAAAGTTTCCCCACCACACGGGATGACAGATTTTATGTGACAAATTTTTTCACAGCTTGGCTGGAATTAATTTATTTTTATTAAAGATCCCTTTTTTTGATAAAGTAATATAACTCATCTTGCTCAGTGAAAATGCAGCTTTCTAATGGTGAAAATCGGTCCAGTAGTTTTTGTATGATAACATTACAATATGATATTACGATATGATAAGTCGGTAGTTTTTGAAATCGGTCCAGTAGTTTTTGTATGATAACATTACAAACATACATACTTATAAAAACACAAATGTTTCCTGTTTAGTTTTAAGAAAATTGTCTGTATAATATATAGCTTTGTGGTTCATGAAATTGCTCTAATGAGACAGCTTGCAACGACGTCTAGGTTACCTGCAGTTGCGGAACGATAAATGGGACTGGCGTGATTTGTTCTGTCTCCCAACTCCTTTAATTTTTCCGAGATATTTCAGTATAGTGGTACTAGTAGTAGATTTTAAGTGAAACTTCTTTACCGATATCAGGGTAAAATTGAAGGGGGAAAATGAAGGGGGTGAATTGCGTGATTAGCTTCACAAAGATGTGCAGCGTTTTTTATGCTAATTCGTTTGAAGTTTAAGTAGTTTTAACATTCACAAATAACATGAGGCATTTTAATTAACCACTCGGCATTTAATAATTTAATATAATATTTTTCATAAAATATAAAATACAAATATTTCATTCTTATTTCTAAGTTTTAAATGTATACGTACACTTTATTTTGTGGGTATTAAATGAGCTTGAACTGAAACGCTTCGCTATATAACTTTCGTACAAATAAATAAGTCAACCTGTAACAAATAAATAGTTATTTATTATTTAATATAACACAAGTGACAATACATTATTGATTACAATTTTACATAATTACTGTTGAAGCAATTACAATATATTTTCAGTATCGCTTTGGATTCCAAGATCCAAAATTGTGACTCACAATCACGTTTCATATCTAAAATCCCTTTAAGATTAAATGCTGGCCACATTACCTCTTTGGATAGCTAATTAATAAAGTATTGTGTTGTTATATTCAAACTGCCTCAATGTTCTAGTGGTTAATATGTTCGGCCAAAGTCATGAGGTCCTGGGTTCGAATCCCGGGTCATGCCAATTCAATAATCGGTACGGAGCTTTCTTTTAAAGATCTTTTCAATATTTGCCCGAAATTGGGAAGTTGGCGGTATAATCCACCTCGTGTCTCGGAGAGCACGTTAAGATGTCGGTTCTACGCCTGATCTTTCTCCGGCCATGTCGGATTTCCGTTACATCGGGCTATGAGCGTGAAGGAATAGAGAATGCACTTGTGTACTATGCCTGCCAACCCGCAGTGGAGCAATGTGGTCTGTATGTGTCTATGCTTTAACAACCCTCTTTTTTATGAGTGAGGAGGCCTGTGCCCAGCAGTGGGACGTTAATGGGGTGCTACTTACCTTACTTTATTATGGTGATCAATAAATATTCTTACTTTATGAATAAAATAGTTCTATTTCGTACTACAGACCTCGCCTTGATGTTAATTTCACTTATGTTATGTGGTCTTAGATACATAAGGTTTTAGTTTCCACTATTCTTAAACCCAAAAACGATTATGTTATGTGTAACTCTGAAATTAAATTGAAAACGCCAATTCCTGTTGATAATGCGAGGTAAAAATAGTCTATTCCCTACATCAACTAACTGGCTGTGAATTTCTCACCAAAATCGTTTCAGAGATGAAAGAGCGGGGTGAAACATTTAAAAAGTGAACTTAATTCTGAAATCTGTTTTATACGTGTAAATAATAATAAAGAGGAAAGTTGATTTTTGATGTAACAGACTTTTCTTTTTATATTTATATGTACATATTTAAGGCAGCGTAAGATGGTTATTTTCTGGTAAAAGGTATAAATAATTTATTTTTACAGTTATATGTCGATACAAGTTGAGCATTTAGTAGATATCCCCACAAACTTGGAAACAATATAATGAAATTTCAGTTTTAATTATAATGTGAGCCCATTCGATAATCTCTTGTGTAAGTTATTTGTTATATCCATATATCCACAAAACAGTTTCTATTAAGTGGTTGGCGGACGGTATATTCTGCGAGTCATCATGTCATCTCATAGAAGGAGGCATCAGAGAAGGAGAAGTTAGCTGCAGCCCTATCCGTAGGAGGAGGCTGAGAACCAGGAGACGTGAATTTGCGAGTCTCGTGCCACCCTGGATGGTCGTAACAAACGATGTCCGGGGTCCATAAGAGTAACTTTGGTGCTCCTTTTTAGGACGCTGAGGTTTTAGTAGGTATTCTGGTCTTCAGCGAGCCCCACACTCCTGGTTGAAGGTCTTGCTCAGCAGGGGTGCGTAAATGCTTTTCCAGGCAAAACAAAAAGAAAAATAAGTGCGTACGTACAAAGTATACATGTCAGAAGAGAAACTTCTTTGGCAAACCAATTTTTAAGTCTTGTTCATATTTATACAAATCTACATTTCATGAAAAATAGTATATTAAATTATTAAATGATTACTGGCAAATTAAAATGCTAAATGTTACATGTTAATATTAAAACTACCTAACCTACAAAGGAGTTAGCATAAACAACGCTGCACATCTTCGTGACACTAATCACGCATTTCGTCCGTAAAAAATTACCCTCATGTTAAAGAAAGGTGAAATAGGTACTTACATTGTTGGGTTACTACAAATGAGTTAGTTAAACACATTTATATTGCGCTGTTCTTTAGTGATATGTTGCTTATAGAATAACCTGACAAGCCTCAATTGTAATTAAATCGTCTGTCCTTTTCACATTCTTACAAAACAATAGTCACAGCGAGTATGATAATTTACACGTCATTTATCTTAGTCACAGAGTGCTACGACGCTACGCTGCTACGGACAGATACGGTTGAATTAAGGTCGCCATCATATACAATGTGACTGGAGAAAAATAGATTATTTGCATATTTATTTAAGATTAAAATAAAAAAGCGTGACAATTAATGAATTGCTATAATGGAAGTAAAATAAATGAAAAATTTTATTGTAATCATCATCAAACTGCCTCATTGGTCTAGTGGTTAGCATGTTCGGCCACAGAAACAAGAGAGAGAGAGAGAGAGACAGAGAAGGCACTTTATTGCACACAAGATAAAAAAGACATAAAGATACTTATACTAAGATACTTATTACAATAATCAAAGCGTGCAAAGGTGGTCTTATTGCTACAAGCAATCTCTTTCAGACAACCTTTCTATGTTGAGAAGTTGACTAAAATAAAGAGCGCAGAACAGTGCCAGAAAATGAAATATAAATAAATTTTAGTTTATAACTATATAAGATATTTGTTGATGAATATATAATATAATATCTACATGTAAGTGAAAAGAATTTATTATACATATACAAATATATATACAAAAGACATAACATACAAATATACACTATAAAGCAGCGGAAAAGATATAAAAGTGTTTTCAGTTAAATAGAACTCTTTGAGGCGTGTTTTAAAGATAGCTAATGACTCTGAGTTATATTATCAGGTAAAGAACTCCATAAATTTATAACTTGGACAGCGAATGAAGTTTTGTAAAAAATTGTATGACAAACTGGAAGAATTGGTTTGTTATTGGACCGGGAGCGGAGTTCATGGTGAGTATTCATGTCATCGGAATAAAAGATGAAACGCTCTTTTAGGTAAGTCGGAGTATGGGGGCAAGTGGAGAATAAAATAAAGAAAAAAAAGAGCATGAACATTGCGATGTTGTTTGACGAATAGCCACTTGGGACGATATTGACTGATGTGGTTAAATTGTCTTAAGCCAAAAAAGCCATAAATTTTGTAACTGTTCCAGTTTGTTTAATAGATCCACAAGAAATTCTGGGTCGGGCTATTTTAAGATTCGATATTGAGTTTTCTATTAAGATTTTCTCAATATTTGTCCGAAGTTAGAAAGTAGACGGAGAGCACGTTAAGCCGTTGGTCTTGCGCCTGATATTTCTCCAGTCGTGTTGGACTGCCGACATATCGGACTGTGAGTGTGAATAAATAGAGATGGCACTTATGAAATAAGCATGCCAAACCGCAGTGAAGTGAATCTATGTTCTATAAACCCTATCCCCTATGAGTGGGGAGGCTAGTACTCAACATTGGGACGTTAATGGGCTGCTTTTTACTTAGTTTCTCAGAACAGGGCGTGAATAACTTCTAAGCTTCTTAGCTTCTAAGTCTAAGATTGTAACATTCATCGACAATCGTATATTGTCGAAAAAACGATATTTGACGATGCAAGAGTGGTGTAACAGCATTAAAAAAGAATTTGAATATGAAGGAGATTACAACGAAAAAGAATCTTTCTCGGGCCGATCTTTTATTAACAAAAGTATTGTTGTAATTTCAGTCTATTGCGAATCAATTCTTCCTCTATTGACTTCATTTGGTATTTTAAATGAAATCGTGCTTAAGGATATGAGACATATCGATGTGTCAGCACCTAAGACTTCTCGACATTACTATTCTTAGTTAATTTCAAATTACTTAATGAGCTTTAGATAAAAAGGCTTCAACATTGTAATGTACATTTTTTTGTTCACGTTTTGAATTTGTACAGCTCAGCTGAAGTGAGTCATTTAGATATTATTTGTATTTTAACTGGCTCGACAAAGTAAGCACTTCGCTTTTATAAAATACTAACGTAAAGTAGCAAAAGAAATTGTCTACATTAGCAAATATCGACTACAGATATAATTAATATATAATAATTGCCAATGTGGTATGTACTCGTTAATATATTTTAAATATATACAATATCAGTTTCCTTTATTGTCAGGAGGTTTGTACATATAAAACAAGAAAACTGTCTCTACAAATGTGCGTTACAGAAATTAATTAAAGTGATGTATTCGAAGCAGGTATCATTAGAAAGCCAATAACGCAAAGATGTTGTAGTACACTTATATTGTTTTAGCATATGTACATTAGTGAAAATCGATCATTGACTCACTCATACATTCGTCACAATATTTCTTATTTAACTTGAAACTTTTTGTAACTATCCACTTCCTTATTCGTTTAATGTATGTTAAAAATAAAAGATTTCCAAAAAGATATTGAAAGAACCGTAAATTCAGTTACACTTCCTGTTAAAAGAAATGACAGTCGACCTAAAATGCCCAAAGGCTCGTTTTTATTACTGTAACGAATCCATTAAAACATTGAAAGGGCCTTTTCATGGTTTAAAAGAAAGATTTCAACAATGATTTCATTAAAATAATGGCCATAAATTGTATTTCACATTAATTTTATTTTCAAAAGTATGTCAGTATTAGTTGCTACAATTCTTTTGCACAGTAACTTAACAAAAAAGAACTGTGACCTGAAAAATTACAGATTCTGGGTTTATAAGATGCGAAGAAGGTCTTGTAACTTAACTCGAATCGTTGAAAGTGGCGAATTGAAGAGAACTAAAAACAGTGTACTAATGGTGATACAAACGGTTGAGTAAAGAATTATTGATTCAATTATCTCAGGGGTTGTTATTCAATAACTTAAGGATACTGTTTTTATCTACAAGACAGTTTATGTGACTAGTTATATACGAATTCAACGATAGAGTCAAAAAATTCTTTTTTCAAGTAGGTTTTTACATCACTTTTGGTTCGTTATACTTTTTTTATTGTTATTGCGCTGGGGATATTGATCCATAGAGAAATTTATGAATATATAATTGTAATTTTGTATTTTATTTCAATTGTAATGTAACAGAGTATGTTTTTTTTTGTTCGAGTATGTTTAAAATATGTCTCTGTATGTAAAATAAAAACTAACAGAGTAGTAACGTAACGTAAAAATAAACTTAACCAGTAGAGTAAAACAATTTTTGGGTTGAATGAGTTTGTCCGTGTGTATTTATTAATTTGTGAATTGTGCGCAAAAAATAAATAAATTATAATCTAATAGTTAAAGATAAGATAATACTGTGAACAGCTAACACACAATTGACGAAAGAGTAAAATCATCGTCGTCGTCGTCGCTTCAACCGATGGACGTCCACTGGTGGATATAGGTCTAACCTAATGATTTCCACAAGGCCCGATCTTGCGCCGCCTGGCTCCAGCGGCTAACGTCGACCCTCTCTATGTCGTCGGTCCACCTTGTGGGGGGGTCGCCACTCCAGCACCTTCAGGCCCCAACGTCCATCCGTCCGTCGGACTATGTGCCCCGCCCATTGCCACTTCAGGTTCGCGATTCGTAGGGTATATATGTCGGTAACTTCACGTAGAGTAACTCCGAGCATAGCCCTCTGCATTTTACGCTGACTGAGCTTTCGTGTGAGGCCCCTAGTCAGCACATTTTGGAGCCGTACGTCATCAGTGAAATAAAAAGAAAATAAATTGGGGCTAGATAACGACGACAGTTTTCTTTTAAATACGGCTTACAAAGACTTTATTCCAGTTGCACATGAAAGCTAAACGTTGTAACCTACTAAAACTGTTCAGTTTCTTCACCGGTGGTAGATTTTTTACCAACGGAGAGAGTAATGACGATGCAAAAGTTCTTTTTTAACCCTGCTTGTATAAAGAGTATTTTGATTTTGATTTCAGTCGTGTGGTTTGAAGCAGACTCGCTTTTTTTTAACAGTGCATGGGCTAGAAGGAATAAATTTTCCAGTCAAGGTCCTACCTGGCGCTCGGGGTGCGTTCTGTTTCATTCTCGCCCTGACTGCCGGCAGTGATGGGCGTGCCGCGAATCAGTAGCACCGCGCCAGCCGAGCTCGAGCTCGGCCGAGCGAGGCCCCACCTGTTGATCGTCGACGACTCGAGAGAGGCGCGCGCGAGCGAAGGTTAGTGCCCCTTTTATGCGATCCATCCTTACATTAAACTACACACGCGAATTAAACTCCCCGCTTTCCCTTTTTCATTAATAACAATAAGACAAGTTTAATTAAATAAAAGTAATCACAAAAAAGTGCGTGCGTACATAGTGCACATGTCAGAAATAAAACTTTGGCAAGCTAATTCTTGTTTATATCATATTTATACACATCTAAAACTTTAGATTTTTGAGACTTAGAGGGTGAGGAAAAAGAAGACTGGAAAATTAATACGACGAATTGTAAATGTATTAGAAATTATTACTTCAATTTTGTTCTAGAATTTAAATTTTTAAATGTCTAGTGGCTAATTAAAATGCAACATGTTATTTGTAAATATTAAAACTACCTAACTTTTAAACGGATTAGTATAAAAACGCTGCACATCTTCGTGATGCTAATGACACGATTCATCCCTCAATTTTACCCTTATGCGTCTAAAGAAGTTTCACTTCAAAATTTATTTACCATCGATTTAATTTTGTACAAATTTGTATGCGATTAAATATATTATATATATGTTTTTCGTAAGTAATATACTTATATAAATATGTCTATAGGATTTCAGTTTAAAATATTAATAAGTATATTTGAAAATGCTGTGATCAAGTGTAATTGATTACAATTTAAAAATAAAGTATTACAGCTTTGTATATTTGACTCATATTTAATTCCAAAGTCTATTTATTTTACTACAATTTATAAATATAATACCAAAAAATGATAACTCAAGTAGATAAATACAAAAATTATATATATTTTTTTGTTTTTATATAAAAAAAATTCTATTCTAATGAACAATTGTGGATGTGTTTACTGTGTTTCCGTTCCAGCTTCGGTATATATAGGGAGAGTGTTAACTAATAGTAGGAATTTAAAGAACCATTTCCCAAGATTTTCGGGATATTTTGTTAAAATAAAATGTCATAATTCTAAATAAATCAATAAATAAAAAACCATAAAATATCTTTTTATTTCGCAAAAAATTACTCATAAAAATAGTGAAACTCCTCATTTTTAAAGAATTAAAAATAAATATATGAAAAAAAATACAAATTAACGATAGGCCCTCTATTGCAGTAGGTCTTTTGAATAAATTGTATTAATTGTCAAAGGGTATGATTTAATTTATGTTAAAGAATAAATAGAAACAATTGTGTTAATTTGCTTTTAAAAGCAGACATTTGGGAAAAGATTACGCGTCAATAATACAGAAATTTTGACATTTCTGAACATATTCAAAAATAATTTCCGATGAACAGTAATTTAATTGTTTACTAACGAATTCAGTGGAAGCTTTTGTTGGTACATAATTAACAGAATGGCTTCGCCTCGTTTTCAATTTCGACGTTACAGAGTTGGGACAGATGATTGCCTTCATTGTTAATTTTGTATATTACCAGACATTTAAAAAAACTTATTTTAATAGATTGACTAAAATAAAATAGCCTTTCTAAGAAACTAATTAGACATTATATTTATTCAAGTGAAATTTCTTTAGGCGCGTGATTAGCGTCACGAAGATGTGCATCGTCTTTTATAGTAAGTCGTTGGAAGATTAGGTAGTTTTATTATTTACAAATAACATGTGGCAATTTTTATAAGGCTCTTTAATTAAATTTAAAATTCAGAAACAAAATTAATAAATAATTTCAAATATTGACAAAAACACACGGCATTTTTATTTACAATCTATCATTTGAGATTTCAGTAAATTATTTCTATTATTTTTTGACACTTTTAATATTTTAGTGACAATTAAATTCCTAAAATATCTTTCTTTTTCGCCCTGTAAGTCTCGGAAATCTAATGTTTTAGATTTGTATAAATATAAACAAGACTTAAAAATTCATTTGCCAAAGAATTTCCACTTCTGATAATTGTACTTGGTACACACTTTTAATTAATTTGAATTTTTATCGGTGTATTTTTCGGAGAAGGAAAATGTGCATGTCCTGGGGGTAATTCATGGTAGTTTTATGAGTTTATGCTCTACAACTTTCTCCCTTATGAGTGAGCAGGCCTGTCCCAACAGTGGGACGTTACTCGACTTCGACTAATCTTAATACTATATAAGTTGTAGAAAATTTAATCCAATTGTAACGGAAATATCGGGTTAATAAAAAGGTGGAATTTTTGTTAATATATTCCAAAACTAAATTATATATTTAAAAAAGATTTTTTAATGTCAGGATTACATCTCGCATTATTTATCGTTTTAAGTCTCAAACAATTATTTTTTAACGACATTTATCATCAATTTCTTGTATATTGGCAATAAGGCACGATAAATTGGGATCACAGCTGCGTTCCGACAATTTCATTAGCCTGATGTTATTTTGTCAAAAATGTATACAAATACTTTTTCTCCATGTTTAAAAATAACAAATAGATGTAATTGTAATAAATTAAACTGATTTCTTTATTTAAGGAAATAATTAAAAGGGGAAAATGATTCAACTTCTATCTTTCTAATTTCAATGTTAAGTAAGGTATTCAATGCTCTATTTTGTATTTGATTCATTTTTATAAATGATTACTACAGCGGACAGGTGACCTAGAAGCTCCCTGCAGTTATTAAATAGTACTATTCATTAGAAATATTAATTTAAGAGACTAATTTTTAAAGAAAAATTTCAAATGAGATCGTGTTACATCTGGAATGGATACGATAGTGAATAAGTTTTGTTTATGTAACATTATTTGAATGGCTAAGCGGACAATATCCTTAAATATACAATACAAGGAAGTTAGTAAGGGATTTCAGAACCCCAGCGTAGAAAGTATACGTTTGTTTCTTATCACTAGATCTAAATGTAACCTCATATTAAGTTCAATTCTCTAAATCTCAGATATATACTTGGATTTTATTTATTTATATACAGATTTCAGCGACGTAAACACTTAATTTGATTGTCTTTCGTGCGTATCAAATGAAAGCAAAATTAATTAAAGCACATGACGTTCCTTCGTAACTCCATAATTGACAATTTTGTACGCCAGTGGCAATCACCTTGTCTCACTAACGTAATCCCTTGAGTTTATACACAAATACAAAGCCCAACGTCTACTACGCAATAAGAAAACGTGTTCTCTATTTTCAATTATGTAGTGAAATTTTAGTACTTGAAATGAAATTGGCATAGGACTTACTTATACATATTTTAGAACAGCGATATTTCGGTTTTTGAAGATATTTTATCACACCGAAAAGCACAAAGGCGAAATCTGTATAAATAATACTCATAACTCAACTGGAACTCTAAAACACAAGCGTGCATGTTCACCGTTAAAAACAGTACTTTCCCCTTTACTTCTACTTTCCGAAATATTTCTGCACCTATTGTCGATAACATTGACCTCTTCGGTATAAAGATATCTTCTTACACTTAACTTTCGGCAGTGCGTCGAATCCAAAGCACAAACTGCGGCTAAAAAGCCTTACGCTGAAACAGCTTTAAATTTTCTATAAAGCTCAAGTCCGATCGTACATGGAATAATGTTATAAGCTAGCTTTGGGACGGCTCTGCCAATTATCAGCATGATGCGTTGGATTTGGTGGATCGCCGAGCGTGGAGACTCATAGGGGACGAAAACCTCGCTCTGAGAATGGCAAGTTGTCATCGATGTCTATCTGTCGGTATTTTACAGAATATATTTTGATGAGTGTGCGCAGATACTATATGACCTTGTTCCTCCGTCACCCTTTTGTTTCAGATCGTTCAGACATAGAAACGATTGGCATCCATACATAGTGGACATCCCACGAGTCCAATTTGACCAATCGATTTCATTACGCATCGCAAAGGAATGGAATACTTTACCAGCTTCAGTATTCTCTAGCTCCTACAACCCGGTTATTTTCAAAGTTAGTGTGAAGGTACCTCTTAGGCAATTGCAATTAACCTTAGGCTACATCGACACTTAACATCAGGTTTGAAACCAAGCGCATGCCTATTATTAATATTATATTATAATAAAAACATGTCTCAAACTAGAAGATAATATTATAATAATTATTATTAAAATATCGGAATAGTTCACAAAGAAAATACACTATAAGACTTCCAGAACATTGCTTGTTTCACTTGAAATTCAGTATACATATTACTTTTGCCATGGATACATTATCCATTTCCCTCAATTCACTCGGATTTCCTCAATGCTATTACATCCCTTTTCAACATAATTTACGACTAATGATGATATAAGAGGACTACTTAGGATCTAAAATTACGCGGGTTCCTTCACGCCCTGTTCGAAGACGATCCCAAAACCAACTCAGTCTGGTGTCCCTTTTTTCTCTCACCATCATTACAATATACATTTTAAATTTAATCTATTTGGTTTAAAGCTGTTCATTAACGCTCGTGCCCTTTTATCTTTTTGGTAGTCTTTCAAATTAATTTCTCAATTAGCTTTCTTTCAATAAAATATTTAAATTTACTCAGTGACATCTTTGTAACTTCTGAGAATTAATTTTAGAAACATAGTATGATTCTATGATGAATTGTCAATTTTATGCAGCCTACTTGAATTCATAACAAATTTATTCTTATCTCTTAGCTCATATGAGGTGCATTAACTTATCTTCCTAGAAGCATCAAAATTTTTATTGATGTATAACAAGTTTTCTGATATGTATACGCAACGCAGTCTTTATTTTAACTGCTATTAATTTCTCTCTTAGCGGCTCTCGTGGACTCATATTGTAAATCGCACGAATGGCCCTTTTCTGCAATATAAATATAGCTATAGGATATATAAAAATAAAAATAAAAATAAAAATAAAATAAAATATAAAATATCCTTACAGACCTATTGAAATTATAAAGGTGAAGAGTTATTCCCATCGTGAGGTTTATATTAAAAAAAAATACACTTAAACGAAACATGATCGTCTTGAAGCGTAAAAAGTTTTTGGAATTCAGTTAGAAAACTTCGGCTTCCACTAACTAGCCATCTGAGACTTCAGCCATGACTAGAAGAAAATTTAGCTCTATACAGATTCGTAGCAGATAGTTTTTCTTTAAAAGAAAAAGTTGCTCTTGGCTGTGACAAGAATTTTGAATTTCTATTGGTTAACAGTTTTTCTATCTTCATATACTGAAGTGTTTTACGTTGTACACTTGTACATCATATGTTTCTTTTTTACTAACAGCTAACTTTTTACTCTTTTCCGACTCAAACTTAATATAAGACTATGTCAGATTTTTATACTCGTTTTGTAAATGTTTACTAGATCTAGATGTCACCGGTGACCCTAAGGCTGGAAGGTACTCTGGACAACCTATAAGTATCGCTGTCTAAATAGGTAACCCTGCCAGCCTTTTCGATTTGCTTCCGATTTTTATTTGGTTTTATAATTATTTTGTGTAATTGTAATATTGTTATGTATAAATAAGACGATAAAATTGTTGAAAACCATTTAATGTGCTAGGTAGTGAGAAAATACCCCTTCCTTTATAAACTAACAATCAATAATGCTATTAAATAGTATTGTAATAAATGCTTTCCTAATCAATTCAAATGTTTCTGCATTTTGATCTACTAGGTTTAAAGTATGGGCATCTAGAATGAGTGTTTAGTATTGTTTATTTATTTATATATAAGAAATTGTGTTCATAAATATAGAACAATTAAACATAAATATAAAGTAATTAGTATTATATGTAATTTCGTATATTATTTATTACTATTACCTTGTCATTTTTTGCGGCACACATCGGTTGCGTTATATAGAAATAAAATGGCACCGATTTTTTAATTCAAGAGTACGAAACGTTAAATTGGTATCGCTCATTTCACGGAATTCAAGGGTAAGCAAGAAGGTTTACCTTTGACTATCATCTTATCTGATGATAACTGATACAGTTTAGAAAGGAACTAGCCTGGCAAGAGCTAATTCCCTTCTTAATGGTTTCTATAATAGAATCTAGTTTTGAGTATAGGCGTTTGTTATGCTGTTTAATACTTACTACTGCAACTTAATCTGATATAACTTATAAAATCCCACCAAGTAGATAAAATGAAATATTAAAACATCCTTTTATACTGAACACTCTACTGATTTGATACTTATTATTTAAACATATCATAGATACTATAGAACATAATCTAATTAAGAGTGATGATAAGCACCTAAAAATAACAAATTTTACCTTAATCTCGGTGTATTTTCAAAACAATAGAAGGGTTTCATTACCCATAATTTAGTTATATCCATGTATCGTTATTATATTTACTTTTATGTAAGGGATTAACTATGTAACATGGCATTAATTCAATTAAAGAGACCGCTGCTTAATGAGCTCATTATTGAGAACCCAGAAAGGATTAGAAAATAGTCGGACTAGCTTTCATATGTCGCTAATTGATTATTTCAACTGCTTTGTTACTAGATGTATCGAGTTGAGTTTCCGGCAGTGCAAATTTTGAGAAATGTATCTTCTAATTTGACTGGGTCTGGACAGGTGAGGGGCTTCAGCCGTTGCTTATTATCACCCTACCAGCAACACAGCGCCGCTTAGCAAAAACTTTACGTTCTGATAAGATGCTGTATAGAAACAGTACCTTTTACGAGGTTACCGAGCTCTCATCTTTGACAGTTATCACTTACTAATGGGAGTGGTCACGGTGAAGGTGTGTTAACCGGCTAGCAATGAAGAAAAAAAAAAGTTACGAACATTTATAATCAACAATATTATACAAAGGTATTGTTTGTTATGAGTATACGTATATGAGTAAATTTTACTTCAATTTGCGCCAAAATATGTCCAAGTGGCACTATAGGTATAACAGATAATGTAATCTCCCAGGTAGCGCCAAAACATGTCCAAATATTTTGTATACGAGTATTGTATAGGTATACGAATAAATTTTATCTTCAAGTAGCGCTAAAATATGTCCAAAGTAGCCTATAGGCATGCGAGTAAAATTTACTCCCAAGTAGCGCCAAAATAACTCCAAATATTTTGTATACGAGTATTCTATAGGTATCCGAATAAATTTTATCTTCAAGTAGCGCCAGAACATGTCCAAATACTCTGTATACGAGTATTCTATAGGTATACGAGTAAAATTTTATCTTCAAGTGGCCCCAACATATGTCCAAATTGCACTATAGGCATGCGAGTAAAATTTACTCCCAAGTAGCGCTAAAATATGCTCAAGTCGCACTATAGGTATAGCAGATAATGTTATCTCCCAGGTGGCGCCAGAACATGTCCAAATATTTTGTATACGAGTATTCTATAGGTATACGAGTATATTGTATCTTCAAGTGGCGCCAAAATATGTCCAAATTGCAATATTAGGTAAAGAGATGAATATAGTAGAAAAGTAATTTTGGTGCAGGTTAAAATATAACGAAACGATTTCTAGTCTATTTTAATGAAACCGCCAGTATGGATATTTTTCGTTTATAATACGAACATCATCGTACGATAGTGTTTATCCTACGGATATGAACTTCCTTCGTTTAATAACCTTCATATGGAATAATATTTACTTTTATAGCAAATATCGTATAGGTCGGACGTTTGTGGTTTTAGTTTTTAAAAGCTATAGAGATTTGTTTTGCGGAGACACATAGGTGAGTATTAATTAAAATCATCTCCCATTATTTTCAAATTTTAATTACCTAATATTTGAATCGATTCTAATGGCACTCTAAACGAAAAATACCTCGCTATACGACCGCTCTTCAATTAAGACACGTTTTTGATTTACGGCCTATAATTTTTTGGTATAATGGCATAAAAACTCTTTTCGATGTCGATTTATCTACATTTCAATGTAAGATCAGGGTGATCTGCAGGTTACCGTTTACTTAAAACTTCGTCTTTAGATTAAAGCCATTAAAAATATATATTTTTGTCTTTAGTAGTAAGGGGTATATCGCTTCTTACCAGATTAGCGCGCTTCCATCTTAGACTGTGTCATCACTTACCATCAGGTGATATCACAGTCAAGCGCTAATCTGTCAGCAAGAAAAAAAAAGAAAAAAAAGTTTTTGGAGTCTTTTATGATTTTATGTACAAATGTATGTATTTTTTATTTAAATGGAATAAAGTGATCAAATGTGTCTTGAACGATAAACATATTTAACAAATTTAGGACCGATCTCATTGATTTTATATCAGAATAATTAATTCCTTATACAGCTTTTCGTTTTACGGTCAAACTTCGTTGAACGTATCTACGCCGTACAGCGAGGTTACACCCTTTATAAATGTAAAGTTGTTTGAATTAAACAATTTATTTATTTTTATAATAATAGAAAGAGCAACAAAAAAGAAGTGTTTAAATATTCAGGTGTTTCTTATTAATTTATCTCTTTTAGGGACCTTTTAATATCCATCAAATAGGAAGTTTAATTTGAATAATATTGCTAGAGTGTTATTATGTTGTGCTTTTTAAAGTATTAATATATGTGTCTTATATTTCTTCTGCCTTTAACTGAAAAAAGAGGAAAGCAATGTAATGATATATATTTTCTTTAAACAGGAAAACATCAAATTAAGTTAATGAGTTTTTTGCGTTTATACAAATAACAAAAGCGTACATATAAATGACGTATTTAATGAGTACTGTTATCTTTACTTCAATGTCGTAAAAATAGAGGCGTTTATTTTACGATATAAATTTTATGTGAAAAACATCTTTTGCTAAAAGCGTTACAACAAAACTGTCTCGTATAGGTTTTTGTGAAGTCTATAATCCATCACGTCGTAAAGCCTTCATCACTGCTTATTCAAGTGGATAGAGGGGCTCGTTGTAAAGACTCGTTTACAACATGAATAATGCGATGTGAGAACATCTTTTTTTTCTTTATCGTGTGAAAATAATATGATATTAATATTTATTTTAATTATTAGCTCACTGTTCAGTTAATACATATAAATAATATATATTTTAAATTGTTACTTCAGACTTGACTCCAGAAAAGGGATTCGTATAGTTTGCAGGTGCTGGATAATTGTAAGAAAGCACGAGATTTATGTTTGAACAAATATATTTTTATATTATGTATATCTTGGTCCATTTATCAATAATGAATAACATAGTTCATATATATATATTGGTATAAATAATCTCTTTAGGCATCACCTCTACTTTTCCACAATCTAATCCTTACGTTTGTCTGATTTTCGATAAGACCGCCTTTTATACATTTGTTTGTATAAGCCTAGTTTGTGAATTAGTCATTTGTCATCCTGTTTCTTTTAAAGTGTTCAATAAAGAGTATGATTATGTGGACGATTGTTGATAATATAAGTTTATTAAAATATTAGTTTATTAATTTGGAATTTTAAAACGTCTTCTATTGAAAGCTCACGTAAATTATTTAAGTTTCTTTCTTGGGTTATAACTTTGTTTAAATGACTTGTTATCTGTCGAAGGTCTAAAAATTATTATTACACGTTACGATAAGGGATTAATAAAACATCGTGTTATGAAGCCCGTCCGGAGTTGTTGAAAATTATCTGCCATGTCCCTTATCACAAACAGCCTGGAATATTATGATGAATTATCAAAATGTCAAGTTTTATAAACGATCTTCAGGCTACGCGTTGTCATTTAAAAAATAACCTGTGAACAAATGCTTACACGACCCCATCTGTCCATTGGAGTCCAATCATTTGTCAGGACAGATGGTTATGGCAGATATTTATTTTTACCTTCTTTAAGTAGGTTTGTAGGTTAAACGATAGAATATCTTTAAAATCGTTGAAGGTTATCAATAAAAGTAATTTAGACCACCTTTTACCAAAAAATGCCTCATTGGTCTAGTGGTAAGGTAGACTACAGACATGAGGTCCTGGGTTCGAGTCCCAGGTTGGGCCGACTCAAAAGAGCATGTTAAGCCGTCGGTCCTGCTTCTGATCTCTCTCCGGTTGTGTCGGATTCCCGTCACATCGGACTATGAGAGTGAAGGAATAGAGAGTGCACTTGTATACCATGCCTGCCAATCCGCAGTGGAGCAGCGTGGTGGGTCTATGCTCTAAGAAACCCTCGCTCGTAGGAGTGAGGAGGCTTGTGCCCGACAGTGGGACGTTAATGGGCTGCGACTTACTTTTTTTTTACTTACCTATGATTGAAAAAAAATGGTGGAGATTTTATTTTAAATTGTTTTTTCTAAATTAAAGCTTAATAAGTTGACTCAACCATCAACTAAATAAGTCATTTATCAATATAAAAAAGGCCTAGCAATTTCATCGTAGTTTTTGATTATGTTATTTAAGGATGTTGTGGAAAATGGGTGAAGACTTTTTCGTGTAACGTATTAGTGTTGCTGTTATGAAAATAACTCATTTGTATGGTTTTTCTTTAAGTAAAACATTTCTTAATGAATAAATAACATAGTCGGACAGTACGTTTGGTAACACTATCTATGGTTTCAAACCTCAAGCCATCCACCAGTCCAATACGAGGCAAATATAAAACACATAACCTCCGTAGCAAAATGGCAAGTGAAACTGTAGAATTCAATAGTTGCCACGAATTAGATGATTTTAGCTCTAATTTATTTGTGACACAGTAAAGTTCAGAATAATTCATATTTTCTTGTGTGAAACTCGCATTTAAATCGGTATCAAAGACATAATTGCAACAAAATAATTTGTTATACGCGTTGTCAATATTGGAAGCGGCTTTTTTAACCATTTTTCTATTTTGAATGGTACCATTGTTCTTTTAAAGCTTCGTGTGACAGTTTATTTAAGCCCGTGGTACATCTTTAGCAGTGCAACAATGTTTTAAATCAATAAAATAACTCTAGAAGATATTCGAAGCGTGCCCTAAGCGTATTCCTTGTTGATTATGAAATCGATAAGGCTTTACGTACGCATCGCTCGTAAAATGAATAGGGTAAACAGAGATTATCTGATAGCTTATCTCCAGACGTGTGGGCGTGCCTGGCGTACGGGGCTTCCCTATTTAATATTTAAATGTAGATTTGTATTATGACGGTCCTTCTGACCCACTCATACTCATCAAATCTTATCTTCTAAACAATAGATTGAATTGGGATTACGGTCATATTTAGGATACCCCTGTTGCTAATTGTTTATTGCAGTAATTCAAAATTACTTGTTACACTTTGTCTTTGAATAGTTATAAGCATCTCAATGCATAGTAGTCTTCGGTGTTACTCCTGTTAATTCTAATTTCGTGGGAATATCGGGAAATATGTATTTTAAGATTTTTAATATTGCAACAGGAGTCAATTTCCTTTGTTGTTGTTGTCTTCTCACACTCTCAGTTTATTTTTTCAATGGGACCCACTAGTGATCCCATCCAAGGATGACGAGGGATACGCTGGGATTTAGTGAGTATTCTGGTTATTCAGCGAGTCCCACACTCTCGATTGGAATAATTTCTTCTTCATCCGGGGTGCGTAAAAGCATTTCCCAGCGACAAAAAAAAAATTAAAAAGTGGATCATCTCAGACGAAGGCGTAAAAGTACCTTCCAGACTAGGTTTTTAGTGGAACTTTAATACCGTCACGAGTTCACGATTCAAAGTGCTGTAAAAGCCTACTAATGGAATAGAAATATAATATAAATCTGGATAATCGCTGAGACCAATGTAAATGTTAATTATGAAAAATGTTCTGCTTTTTGAAGTTAAAAATTTTGACGGCCTCTCTGGCGCAGTGGTGCGAGTATTCGCATTGCTAGTTGAGGTCCCGGGTTCGATTCCCGGTAGGACGAATTTAGGAAATTGTATTTTCTATTTTGTCTGGAGTCTGGAGGGTGGGAGGCTTCGGCTGTGGCTAGTTACCACCCTACCAGCAAAAACGTACCGCCTAACAAAGAGATTTGTGTTCCGGTACGATGCTGTGTAGAAACCGTAAGGGGTATATCGCCTCTTAACAGATTACCGCACTTTCATCTTAGACTGTATCATCCCTTGCCATCAGGTGAGATCACAGTCAAGCGCTAATCTGTCAGCAATAAAAAAAAAGACTGTCGGTTATAGCACAATACGTGTTACTAAAATTAAATTACTCTTTCATTCTAATTTGTATTCTCACTTTTCATTAAGTGATTGTCTATTGTAGTTTTACTCTTCTTCATCATTCAAAATAAACTTCATTTCTATTTTTTTTACAAAAACAAGACAAATATTTAACAATAATTAAAACCTCAATGGTTGATTAAAAACTCTTTCGTTTAGCGATAACTAATTAAAATAAATCCAAAATAATCAGTCTTACAATTAAATGTTGCGGTAGACTTTAAGGAAAATTGCTTTCTAATAAACAGTTTGTAATGTAGAGTAAATATTTTGATTTTGCGCGTAACGTGGCCGATAGGACTGCGTAGGCGTGGCTGGCGTACGGGGAATTTCTCTTCAATACTTTATATTGTATATTTTAATTTACGTAAAGCTAAAAATATTTCTACTTTCATCAATTATGCGGAGGTTTATTTTATAAATAATATCAATGCGGATTACGTAAGCCAGTGAACAGTTAAGTAAATTCGCATTAATTAAAGTAACTACTTCAAAAACAATCTTTAACAAAAGGCATGTTATAATATTGAAGATTATTTAAGTGATAAAAAGGTTTAGGCTTAATTCCAGGTGCACACAGAAGCAAAATATTACATATTGTATCATACACAACTAGCTTCAAAACAGTAACCGTTGAGTTTGTTGCACAGTAACCGGTGGTAGATTTGTAACCAACGGGCAGACTACTGACGATTCAAAAGTGCTTTTGGAGCCTACTTGAATAAAGAATATTTTGATCATAAGTTAATTTTACAAACCAGGTTGAATTCTGGAAAACTTAGTGAGAGTCCTTCTTTTGGTAGCAGAACCCCGTGGTTCGATCCCTGGGAGGGTGAATTTAGGAAATTTTCTAATTTGTTTGAGCTTAGACTGGTGGAAGGCTCCGATCGTGGCAAGTTACCACCCTATTAGCAAAGATGTACCGCCAAGCAAAGAGTTTTGTGTTTCGTGACAGATTAGCGTGCTACTATTTTAGATTGTATCATCACTTACAATCAGGGGTGATTACAGTCAAGTCCTAACCAGTCAACAATAACGAAAAACAAAAATATCTCGAGAGAAAGGTAGTAAAAGTATATAAACGATGTATACTTATCGCTAAGCATTTTAGAGTTCAGTTACGATCCTGTAATTTATTTATCAGGAACTTTAATAACAAAACATATAAAAGATTTACAACAAACTAAAGATAATCACACATGTTCTGATATGCATATCAATTACAAAAGTTCACAACATTTACAATATGAAGACCGTCACGTAAACAACACTGTTATTATAAATTAATTAACATTTTAAAAGATATTGAATTTATTCTAAAATATATACATTATATTCCTTAACTATTTGTATAATTCCTAAGCAATACAGTATTCTTTTTAAACTGATACATAACATCTTTTAAAAATGATTTACGATACACAGAAATTTGAATGTTGTCTGTCGAAAGTTTCATTACAACGAGATAAAGATTTGGGTATAAGCAGCTATAATGTCTAAAAAATACTTTATTTAAATTAATGCCTATTCTTACTCAGCATTATTTATTACAAAGTTATTTTTATTAAAGAAACTTTCTTTTCAAAGTAATGCCTTCGACCAATCTACCTCGGTCTATTTCAGATGACAGATGAATAATGTTTCTCTTCTGAGCCGGCGTTATTTTCTTATTACTTTAGTATTTAGTGGCGAAAAGATTTATTATTCGCTACCTTTGTATTTTGATACATTACGTATCACTTTAAGGCTCTCGTCGAATTGAAATACCCGTATTTCACTTGTTTTACCTGTTGAATAAAGTACCAGAAAATACTACAAAAAATGTGTAATTTAATTGAAGTAACAGATAAGCAACATTAACGTCTAACTGCTAGGAGAGAGGATTTTTATTGTTGTACTTTAAAACTTATACCGTTTTTTTATTGAGAACTATTTCTTAAATCACTTAAGTTCTGAAAAAAGGACGTTTGTTTAATAACGAAAATTAAAATTGAAATTGTGTTTTAGATTGTTCATGTAGCTTACTTTGGAAAGATAAACTTTTAGTAGTTGTGTCTGTTTATTTTGCGTTGTATTATAAATGAATACCTTATAAGTTTATAGAATGTATTGAAAACAAAATAAAATAATAAATACATTCCAAGGCGTGGTTAATGAAGCGTCTTTCGTAGCAACGTGAAATTATTTTACGATTGAAAACCAATATAAATAGGAAAATAAAACAAAGAACAAAGTTCACATTAATAATGACAAAGGCAACCTTCGTTTTGTTATTCCCAGCTGTTACGATCCAGAATGTTCTAGAAACCAGTCCAAGGTCACAGGCTGCGCGGGACTCGATCGTGACCTACTTCCGTGTCAAGATCACAGGGAAATGCACTGACGTCATACGCATGCGTGATAAAACCATAACCTCAATGGATCATGATTCATGAACGACTCTGGTCATATAAATGAATGAAATATCATTTCATGTATAGGGCTGGGATCCTACCTAGTGGTTTTATATTTTGGTCACTGATAAATGCGTTTAAGCACCCTGATTGACTTAAGAATTGGGAGTATTGGACTAACTGGTAATGTCAGAATATCCATTCAAGCTAAAGGAGCTCTTGTCATTTTCAAGCGGAAAAACAGCAGTCACGTATTCAAATTGGACTCCCCCAACGATGATGTTGGTCCAAACGTTTACGGCATGGAAGGGGTTGTAAAGAACTCCGCCTATTATTCACTCTCTTTCGTCGAAGATGAAGTGCCTTGACAACATTTTATATCTGGCACTTCCGTGCAGAAAATGATGATCTCAGAGAAGGCAGCAATCACTTTGCAGTCTCAGCTCACTGATAAGACGCCCTTGAACGAGGTGCTGGGTTCTTCCTTAAATGAAGGTGAGGGATGCGGGCTTCAATGTATTACCTCCTTACCCAGGCATCTTCCTCAGGCATTAATTTGCTGCCTGGTAATCTATTTTGCCCGCTATGATAAGGGCTCGTTCCCGCTGGATACGCTAGCGGTTTTATCTAGGTCAACTCCATGAGTTGTCCAATCTAGGTATTGCCACTGCCATTGTGTCGTCATCACCGTCATCAACGCCTACGTTAGGAGGCGGTGACAGCAGGAGCTCACGAGGCAGGAGACGCCCAGTGTTTGCTGCTCTTGAGTGCTGGCTGGCGATCCCGTGGAGGTGTGTGGGGAGTTGTCCGCATACCGGAACATACTCCTCGCCAACTTCCGGACGAACACTTCCATGGTGGGCATCCTGATGGTACGGTAGATGATGTCATTTCTGACGTATCTCGGGGCTCCTACTACCATATGTAGGCACTTATTCTACTGGATGTGCAGCCTCCTCGTCTGGTATCTCAGCAGAAAGAGTACCAGGCAGGAACCGCATACGAGACACCCCAACGAAATCTCCGGGCTGATCAGCAAAGTTAAAAGATGTCACTGAAATCTCAAGGGCTTCAAACAAGGATGTTTCCTGCTAGCCCCAGTTCAAAATGTGGAGAGTATTTCAGCCTACATTAGGTGCAGAGCCTAAAGGTGATTTTTTTAATAGAAGAACAAGTTGCGATAGCATCTGTTTTTAAGAGATCTAGAGCCCAGCTGTATTGTTCATTGACGACAGCTCCGAACTGGTATTGAATATTAACGTGAAATGAAGCACCTTATTTTTGCTCTATTTTGTGTAGCATATAAAGAAGTCAAAGGATTTGGGGTGGAAAAAGGCTGGAAAAATATCGGAGCCTTTTTAACCCGTAACGTCTTTGTGCATAAATGATTTATACGACATTAAAATAGATGTATTTCAACATAGAAAAAATAAGCTATAAGAGGAAAAACATTTTGTATATTTAATAAATAAATATCGTATATTCGTACAGCTGTAAAAAGGATATTACAAAATAAATATTGGCAGTACATAACAATTATTAAATAAATAAACCAGCAACGAATATCCACTGCTTCTGAAATGTCTCTAAACAACGTGATTTTATTTCTACACAAAACGATATCTGAAATGACAGAAACACGAAATAACTTTTATATATATACACATATGGTGGGAACAATTTTATTAACGACATTAATTACTGATTTATTAGTAAATTGCGTTTAATTATAATATTTAAGTTGAAATATATACGAAAAATATTAATTAACGTGCCGCATAACTTCCACCGATTGCAAAACGAAAAGGCAGCGATTAAAATACGGCGAATACTTTGCGCTGAAATTTTTCGAATTAATGTATTCGTGAATAATTAAAATTAATCAAAATGTCATTTAAATAACATTTGAATTAAGCAACGAAGAAACGAGGTCGTACATAAAAATGTTTCTTTTGACTGTTTTATCGGTGAAATTTATAATTTTAAGTAAATATCACCTTACTCTCATTCGTCTAACAATAAAATTAAAAAGTGTTACTCTTAAATTTAGCTCAAGAAATAAAAAGCATATTAAATACTATGAAATTTAATAGGCTTACAGTAATAAGTGAAGAAATAATCTTTTTTACGATAGAAAATTTATTTGCCTTGTGCTATTGAATATTGAACTGTTAAAATTAAAATTCATAGTTTTACTAGTAATCCCGTTAAGAATAATACTCCAGAGATTCAAATCTCTTAAGATATTACGTATTTATCGTTAAATACGAGTACATACAACGCTGTGTAGAACCACATAAGATGTACATTATCTCTCACCAGGTAAGAGAGTAAGTATTTTAGGGCTGTATTATGGTATGATGGTAAGTCAGACCTAGAACAGACTACAAAAAAACATGAATAAGATTTATTATTCAATTTGTATTGGATTGCCGATTTTACGGACGACGAGAGTAGAGTAATAATGAATTTTGAACCTAAACTTTCACGCCATATTAACCAAGCAGGTGGTTTATAATAGTTGCTAGCATTTGACTTCCTTTCCAATAGAGGATCTGGAAGGGGCCGAATGTGGAGAAATGTGTCTTACTTAAGTTTTTAATAAGCCCGAATATAATATAACCCGAGCTAGAAATACGACATATTTTCTATGTATTAGATGTTTGGAAGGCATTCAGCACTTATAATATCTGTTAAGCTATTGCTATAAAAACACACCTAATACGAGTTTGAACATATGATATTCAACTTTGGGGATGTACTTAGGGAAATTGTTAATGCCGTACCAATGTGCATTAACAATTTCCCTAAGTATTCCCAATATATAAGTAATAATGATCCCCACAAGGACCTCAATATTGAACTCGCAAATAACTACGTCGACAGGTTTGGCAAAGCTCATTACCAAAGACGCCATCACGTGAATCCTAAAGCTGTTAAACTTCTGGATTTCACTCAAATAAAGAGAAGACTTAAGAGAATTAAACCTTTTCAGTTAGAGAAAGTTGAATGACACAATATTGTGTACTGGTATTTTTAAACATGAGCACATAGAGTTTATAAACATTGACGTAAATTAAACACGAGGTACTTAAAATAACGATCCCCACAAGGACCTCAATATAGAGCTCGTAAATAAGTATATAGACAGGACTCCCAAAGCTCATCGCCAAAGACTTCTTCATCACGTGAATCCTGAAGCTGTTGAACTTCTGGATATCACTCAAATTAAGGGCAGACTCAAAAGAATGAAACCTTTTAAGTTAGTGAAAGTGCAGTGATACAATGTAGTGGTATTTTTAAGCAAGAGCTCAAAAAGAGAGTGAGTCTATAAATATTAACTTACACTAAGCATAGTCATTGGATTGTAGACTTAGATAAAATAAGCAAATTTTAAGTAGCCCCGGTAGGTAATTAGCCGAGGTCGAAGCCTTGCACCAGACCAGACTCAGACAAATTTGAAAATACAATTTCTTAATTCGCCCTATCGGGTATTGAACCCGGGGCCTATGTTAGCAAGGCGAATACTCGCACCACTGCCCCAACGAGGCCGTCAAAGCAATCAAAGATTTTGGTGAAATGGGTGAAAGTTCATTTCCTCTAAAAGTCTCGATGCGACGCCCTTTATGATATATGTAATATTTTAGAAAAACGCTTTACGGTATAATGCCTTTTAGTAACTGTTAATAAGTGATTGAAATGGTTCTTACACGGTTAGCATGATGGTATTTAATATAGTAGCACGCTTAATAAAAAACCTTAACATGCTCGCAATGAGTAATGTCACGAAGTTAGGTACCGTTAACAAAAAAAGTTATATAAGATTTTTAAGAAATCAAGTTAATTGACTTAAAAAAAATGCATTAAGATAAACTTTCATCCACCAAAAGTTAAAAAATGTATTTGATTTTGAAAAAGTATTTTATTAATGTTTATAAATTTTAACATGATTTTATAATACATATAGGGAAAGTGTGAAGGAATTGAAAAGCTAATTAATTCTCAGCGGCCATACCCGTGTAGATCGTGATCACGTGGGAATATGAGGAGCTACAAATGTTATGAGGATATTTTATTGCTTTTTACATTTTTAATCCATGTGTTTCCTTAATCTCATTTGTTTCTACTTCCTAGAGCCACGTATAGCCGCCGAGTAGGGGTACCCCTACTCTAAACCATTTTTAATACATCTAAAAAGTCTCAAAAAAATCATTAAACTCGCTTCAGGCGTGAAAGGGGAGTTCTGTTATATATACACGTTATATGCCTGTAATATTTTTACCCAATATATGTATATTTATATAATTAAGTTATACACACACGACGTATATTTCCTGAATAATAAAAAAGTAATGTTTTGTTATGAACAAGACTGCCTCATTGGTCTTGTGGTTGGCATGTTGGGCTACAGACATGAGGTTCCGTGTCCGATTCCGGGTCGGGGTAATAAAAAATCGATATTTAGTTTTCTATTAAGATTTTTTCAATATTATTCCGAAGTTGGGAAGTTAGCGGTGTCCTCGAACTCCAACCTTCCCGTGTTTCGGAGAGGACCTTAAGCCGTCGATCGTGCGCCTGATCTCTCTCCGGCCATGACGGATTGCCGTTCCATCGGACTATGAGTGTGAAGGAATAGAGTTTGCACTTGTGTACTATGCCGGCCAAACCTTTTTTTACGCTGGTTAATGCTTTTACGCACTTACCCCGACCTGAATGATTCAGGAGTGTGGGACTCGGTGAGCGCGGTGGCCTGTAATACCCATCAAAACCCATCGGAACCCTCTTCCTCTATAAGTGGGACACCAGAGGTTCGGCTTGCACATTCTTTTGGTGCCCCAGATGAGTCCGACTGCATCGAAGATGAGAAGGAGCATCTACCACATTCTCCCTCTCTCGCTCGTGGGTCTTGTTTAGCGAGATTACAGTCTCGCAGATGAAGACAACTTTCGCCAAATATTTCTCACTTTAGAGCACCGCGATGCCTGCCAACCCGCTGCGGAGCAGAGTGGTGAGTGAGAAGGCCTGTGCCCAGCAATGGGACACAGGCCTCCTCACTCATTGGCGGTGTGATTTTGTAAGATCATAGGAGAAAAGTTAGAAAATATTACCTCTGCTGGAATGCCACCTGTGCTGGGGAAGCGTGTCTCAAATTTAAAGAAGAAATTATTTAAACACTGATTGATTAACAGTTAAGCAACTGAAAATGTCAATTATAAAAAAAAACAATGCACGCAAAAAATTGGTTAACATAAATACATATTTTGCTGCGGGCGTTCTCTGTTGAAAAAGCTCTTTATCAGGCTTTCTCGCTAATGAGCCATATAATGCCATAACGCTAAAGAAATTTAACATAACGAGTGAAGTATTTTTGTTTATATTTTGCTTTAGTAGCGTGTGTTAATAAACAATGTATTGTTTGCAGCTAGGGTTGCTTATGAATTATTATATTATGAAGTATTTTAATTTAAAAAAAAAGACAATGACCTTTTTGTTGAGTTTAGTTTTCTGGAAAAAAGAATAGGAAATTGCATTATCTACTTTACAATGACTATAAGATGTTCGCCACGTAAGTAACATAAATAAAGAAAAAATAATCTTATTGGATTATAAAAGTACCTATAATAGTTTGAATACTATCTTTTTCTTTTAGACATAACGAAAGTTGTGATGGTGGAAGAAAATTATGTACCACCTATACAAAAAAAATCATTTGTCGCTTACAAACAAGTAAGATACAATACGAATCCGATCTCGGTTACACTAGTTATCATTTACAGGTGACAATAATTTACTAAGCTACCTGCACAATTGAACAATGTTCAACATGATCTAAGTAATCAAATAAACAATTTGTAAATATAATTTTCAAAGGTATGGTCAGGAAGGCAGTATTATAAAATGCTGCCTTCCTGACCAAAGTATTATAAAATGCTGTTTATTCGGATTATATCAAAGCAAAACTTTATAACCACAAAATTTTTAAAGTTACGAAATCAGAAACAGATTCTGTAATAAATTTGATGTAATTTTATAACAGAAATGTGATAACCGTTTTGTCTTTGTTTAACTATGACCCAATTAAATTGTCAGACGAAGTTCATTTGAATAAGACAGGAATAGGACAGATCATGTAAATGGTAAAGTAATATGGTATTTAATTTAATAAATTCAATGTATTTTGTCCTTTGTCTATTGATTTCTTCATCACCAGAAATAATATTAAAAATAAAGTCAATTCCTATACCATCAACGCAGAATAGTTTTCGTAGATACAATTATTAATTTATTAAATTTCAATAATTATTTAGAAGATAGAGTTAGTATTTGAAAAACGCGACATTAATTGTCATCCCCGACAAATTTTAAAAATATATTTGAACTTGAGTTGGGTAATAAAGTATTATTTTATTAGTAATTGAAAATTTGAACAAGATATGTATAGGGAGAGTAAGAACTTATCGCAGGATTTCAAAAATAAAGGCACCAACATATAAACCATTGTGTCTAATAAGATATTACACAGTTCATGCCAGAATTCCCACTATAACCCAGCGATATTCTCCATATCCTTTTATGGAGCACCAGACGATCGGTAGGCACATTCTAGTCTGGTCCTCTGGAAGATTCCTCTGGCAAACTTAAGAAGGCAAGAGTAGCGTAATTTTACGCCTACTACCTCTCAATTTCCTGCGCCGGAGTAAAAGAGCGTCCACAACGTCCACCCTCTGTCTCTCATGTGCCTCCTTCAGCGAAACAACAGTATCACATACAGGGACCACTGCCGTCCATTCCCTTTCGCTGGTGAGCATTGCGCCAACTACTCGCTTCAACCGATGGACGTTCACTGCTGGACATAGGTCTCACGAAATGATGCCCACAAGACCCGATCTTGTGCCGCCTGGCTCCAGCGGCTACCGGCGATCCTCCTTATATCGTCGGTCCACCTTGTGGGGGGTCTTCCTACACTGCGTCGTCCAGTGCGGGGTCGCCATTCCAGCACTTTCCGACCCCAACGTCCATCGGTTCGTCGGACTATGTGCCCCGCCCATTGCCACTTCAGGTTCGCGATTCGTAGGGCTATGCCGGTGACTTTGGTTCTGCTACGGATCTCCTCATTTCTGATTTGATCGCGTAGTTTCTCTACGCGCCAACTACGCTCTCCAGAAAAAAATATAACTTACGCCTGTATTTGCTATTTGTATAATATAATTGCATTACATAGATATTATGTATCCCACATGCATTTATTGTGAACTTCCTTACGATACAAAACAATAGTGTGATAAGAGAACGCTGTGGTATAAAAGAAGATGTAGTGACTAAAATTGAGATGGGTATGCTTAGATTATTTGGACAGGTAGAGGGAATGAATGAAAGGAGACTGACAAAAAGGATTTATAATTCAAGAGTACATGCGAAAGTTGGAAGGGGAAGACCAAGGCGAACGTACCTGGACCAAATCCAGGGCATTTTAAATAAGGGCCAAGTCAAGAGTACTCTAAACCGACGAACTTGTATGAAAGATTTAATGAGAATGAAAGAAGCGAAGGCGACATGCAAGGATCGTGGCAAGTGGAAGGACGTAGTCTCTGCCTACCCCGAAGGGAATGAGGCGTGATGCTATGTATGTATGTACGACTTAGATGAAATGAATAACTGGATCAGAATCTTTTATTTTCTTAAACTGTCAACGAAGCCATAATGATAAATATTTATAACATATAAATTATTCATGCCGTACATTTGGTTCGGGGACTCTACAACCCTTGTTCATGTGACTTCATTCCGAAAGAATTATATTACGGCGGCACTAATAAGAGGGGAAATATATTTTTGTATAAATCTTGACTCACAAACTTTTTCACTACGAGTACACAAACATGCGATATGACGCAATACAAATTTACAATATTATTAATCCAAAAAAATTGTAATTTGACCTTTAGATCACTATTAAAAGTTAACAAGCCATATCCAACACATCATCTTATTCTGTGAAATCGCTCCTTTTAATGTTATCATTTTACTAAATTATTCCGACTAGACACACAAATTTAAAGATAATTTATTAAAAAATAAGCTAACCCTTGCACTAGGAGAAAAATCCAAAGTTTAACTCAACTTTTTGTAAAAATAAATTATAAAATACGGTATTTTAAAAAAATAAGCAATCTTATGGAGTCGACAAATCAACTTACTTAGATCAATTATCGTCCAACCTTTACCTGAGCCTGACCAGATAAAAAAATGTGTCTGTATAAGTGTGTACACGTGGACGAAGTGAAACTTCTTTGGCTTATTTTAAATTCATGTTATACATAAGTATTGTGTCATAATTTTGGCAAGTAAAATTATGACTGAGAAAAACCAAAATATTCCATATGCAAGTCGACTCAAAAGCACTTTTGAATCGTCGTTGTCTGTCCGTTGGTAACAAATCCACCACAGATTCCGCTGTGACAAATCCAGAAAGATTCTGCGGTTACTCTTTTAAATATAGTTTTGTAGGTTAAATTGTTTAATATTTACGTTCTGGGTCTCACTGGAATCAATTCCAACAGATACTTCTGCATTCGTAGCAAAATTTTTTCCTTCAGAGCCATTCATTTAAAGTTTTCGAAACAGGAAGTTAATTTTTATACTTTAATTTCTTCAGTTTTTGGTTATTGCAGACTCGTGTCTTTCGAAATATTAATACTAAAAATATTATCTTACTAAAAGCGACACCGCGGACTAAATCATAAACTTAACTGGTAACTTGTTAATTAATTAAGACGCATACGTTTTGAGAACAGTGTTTTATTACGAAGGATGCTCGAGAGGTCAAGATTCAGGAGCGACCGGGTTACATTGACCCTGAGAAACCAGGTCAGAATAAGTTGTCATGGTCAGACGTCAGCCCTTGAAATATAGCAAGGATTTCGTGCAATTTTCGTTTAAAACGAGATGCCAAATAATTAAGTTAACTTTGCAATATGAAAAGTAAAGCCAAAATACGTTTCTAAAACAGGATTTTTTGCAAATCGATAGCCGTTTCTAAGTATAGAATAATTTTATTTTTCAGTATAATATATCCAGACATTTACGTGGAATTAAAAATAACAAGTAATACAACAACAATATAGTCAATTTCTACGTCCTATAAAAGATACTTCTTAAGCCCATTACATAGAAAGAAATCATAAAAGCTTTAACGCGAGCTTTCAATAGATGGTGCTGTATAAATTCTTGCAAATATCGAAATACTTGTACATCAAGTGGCATGCACTAATAGTCTAAACTAATATTATAAAGAGGAAAAACTCGTGTTTTACAATATATGTAAGTATGTATGTATATTTGTAACGTTTTTACACAAAAACTACTTGACCGATTTCAAAAAATTTTTCACCATTAGAAAGCTGCATTTTTACTGAGCGTAGGCTATGTTACTTTCTCAAAACAAATAGGGATTGCTAATAAAAATGCATTAATGTAACCCAAGGTGTGAAAAAATTGGTCACAAAAAGGTGTCATCGCGAGCGCTGGGGATACTATTGATGATGGAACAAAAAATGTTCTACAGTATTATAGAACATATTAATATCTATAAAAAAAGTTCATAATGCCGTATGTCCAACTGCTGTAGTAATGCCTCTATTTTACATTTTAAATGTTAATAAAAAAAGTGCCGATAATAATCCATAAACCATATTATTCACACTTTGCATATATGCTTGCAATTTAGAGTATTTTTAACTTTACTAATGTCTAACATTCTACGTTATTTTTTATTGCTGACAGTTTACCGCTTGACTGTGATGTCACCTGATCGTAAGTGATGATACAATCTAAGATGGAAGCGCGATAATAGGTAAGAGACGATATACCCCTTACGGTTTCTACACAGAATCATACGGGAACACAAATCTCTGTTTTAGCGGTACGTCCTTGCTGGTAGGGTGGTAACAAGCCACAGCCGAAGCCTCCCACCAGACCAGACTAAGACCAATTAGAAAGTACAATTTTCTAAATTTGCCCTAGCGGGGATTGAACTCGGGGCCTTTGTTAGCAAGGCGAGTACTCGCACCACTGATACGAATTTAAAAATGTATTAGGTAGACATATATTTGTTATAAATTAAAATCTAAGAGTTAAAATTTTATGTTAACAGAAAAAAATCTATAGTTCGACTTAATAGACTTTCCACTGCCACGAGATCGATATCTACGCGGGTAAAACCGCGGGGCATTGCTAGTTACAAATAAAATAGAAGATATTATTTAAAAACATACGAAACTGTGTGTAGTGTGTTGTTGTATTTAATTCAATGTAAATCAAGTCGTGGTCACTAGCTAGTATTATATAAGCGTGATTTCCCTAAAATAATCCATTTTACACTCAAAATTTTCACAGCTGGTCTCGTACAGTTTGTTTGTGGGTCAACGCTTGGTTTATTCTAGAAACTCTAAAGTTTAAAGTCAACAATGTACTAATTACAGCACTTTGTGGTATCGTTAAATTAATACTCCCTTTTCACAAACTGTCCGGAGGGTATCTGGTACGTCCTCTGTTTTCCTTGGTTTGCTAAAATAAAAAGTACAATGATTTTTGTAACATTGAACTTGTTTTTAAGATGGCGCTTTCTAAAACAAACTGAGAAGGAAACTTTATATTACTGTTTCGTATAGCTGTCGGAAATATGAAGAAATACGCATTTAGCTATTGTCTACACAAGAGCCATGATGACCTAGTGGTGAGACGCATAGATTATCGTCCAGAGAAGTCGCGGTTTCGATTTCTGGCTTAACTAAGTTTCTCTTCATAAAAAAATAACAGATGCGCTTTTCAATCCATTATTGCGCTTTTCAAAAGGAAAACATCGTTAAAAATCCCGGAGTCTGTGCTCTAGAAACTCTTTTTCCATGCGGGAGGACACCTGTGCGCAGCAGTGGGACGCTAATAACCTACTAACTACTTCATATAGTCCACACTCCGAAGAGTTTGACTTGGCTATATGTGAAGTTTATCGTAAATACTTTTGAAAATCTCCTAGTAAGTCACCCAAGTTTAGTGATCTAAAACAATCTTCGCATTATTGCCTTTCTAATCGAACTAACGTAATTTATTCCAACGTAATTTGGTCAATAAACATGAATATGTATAGACTGGAGTAAATATACGAATTAGTTCGATTAATTTTAACGTAATCTGGTCGATTAACACAAGTACTCTCAACGAAAAATATCGAATTCGGGTTAATAAACATGAGTATGTACTAACGTGGTCGCTGATTATGTGCCTCATTCGAAAGCTCAGAGTCACTCAGCGTGCGATGGAGAGGGCTATCTCGATTCGGGCTCGGAGTTTCTCTAGATCATACCTGAAAGTCAAGTCCGCGAACCTGAAGTGGCAATGGGCGGGGCACCAAGTCCGAGGGACCGATGGACGTTGGGGGCCTGAAGGTGCTGGAATGGGGACCTCGCACCGGTTGGCGCAATGTAGGGAGACCACCCCACAAGGTGGGCCTACGACATCAAGAGGGTTGCCGGTAGCCGCTAGAGCCAGGCGGCGTAAGATCGGGTCTTGTGGACATCATTAGGTGAGACCTATGTCCAGCAGTGGACGTCATTGGTTGAAGCGACGACGACAATGGCGATGTACTAACGTCAAGTTTGGCCAAACACATTTCGGTTTATTAACATAAGCTCACATGCTCACATGATCACATGATTGTAATCTCACCTGATGGTAAGTAATGATTCTATCTAAGATGGAAGCGTGCTTACTTGGTAAGAGGTAATTTATGGTTTTCCTTGGCGGCACGTCTTTTGCAGGTAGGGTTGTAACTAGCTGCGGTAAAAAAACGATATTTCGTATGATTATAACAATCTTCTATATATCATATATGACAATTTAAAGTACAAAGAATATACAAACACACACACAAACTATATACATTCAGGATCTTAAATAAATTTATATAAAGTCTTCTTATATGTAACAAGTCATTTTATATATCTTAAGGTATGGTTTCAAAGTTTATAAAGGACATAACAAATTCTGTATACGTAGATAAAAACGTCTAAGATATATTTTAATTTCTGATTGGTTGTCTTTAATTCGGAATAAAAAACTGACGTTTCAATTTGCTCATTTGCTATTTATAAATTTCTTTTTGATTTATAATATAGAATAGTCATTCTCTCAGATATGTTTATTTGGTGCTTTGGTCTATTTGGTGGTGGTGTTTTGGTGCTGATAACAAAACATTTGTGAAACTTGTTTCTTATATTGTCCTCTAAGGACGACAAAAGGTAGGCTACTTTCTGTTCCGAAATGTCGTTGGGAACAGGTAATTCCAGGGGTATAAGCAGTTTTAGATTGAGCTACAGCAATCCGTGATTAGATTAACCTAGTCTATTCGATGCGCCGACTTAAACCTGTATCATTTTTTCATAAATAGATTTATCGTAAAACTTTTTTAAAAAAAAAAAAAAAATCTGTGTCAGTGAATTAAGGCTTAAATTTTTAAGGCAATAACGTAGTTAATTGCAAAAAGTTTTCTTTTAATCAAATTTTTCTTCACCCTTAATATTCTGGACGCCGGATGCTTTGTTTGACCCAATTTAGTGTCAAGACAGGCCGGCCTAAATACGCATTTCCCCTTCGTATCTGGGTATTTGCTGGCAATATCCTAATGCCTTATTTCAATATTCTTATTCAACTATAAAATAGGTCATACCAGTATTATCATATTGAACAGAGCTATTGTATATTGAATTACCTCTGACAATAAGAGAATCTAAATCATTAGATTTGTTGAAGGAATGGGTAAAGAATTAGTACCTTTCTTTATGACGACATTTATTTTTCTTAAGTTTTCTTTGTCAAGGATATTTTTGTATATTATGTTTGCTATGTATCTATTTATAATATTTATTTAAGTACTTGTAACTTTTATCTTACAAAATCTCAGACCCTAAGGTTACCTGGTACAAATCTTTAAAAAACGATAAGGTCGCTTATTTTTGCTATTTTTTAAGTTTGTTTTTGTGTTACCTGTTTCCTGTTTATGATGTATGTATAGTATGTTTATACTAGTTAGACAGATATATATGACGTACTTTTGGTATGTAATTGGGTGGTCTTAGTGCTCTGTTCTTAGGAAGACCGTTAGAGAAAGGAGAGAGTATCGTTGTTGTGTATACTTAACAATGTTTTGGCATATTTTTTTTAACAGTCATGACGATTTGAGACTGTGTAGCCTGTACACCGCTATAACTTGGCTTTCTAAGATATACTAGCTGAACCCGCGACTTCGTCTGCGGGGAATCTTGTTTGGGTAGCATTTTCATTATTTTAGGCAAATAAGAAACATGTGTATAACACCCCCGCAATCCCCCTTGCGGGTGAAATTTCGTAAAATCCCTTCTTAGCTGACCTCTACTCGGCAAAAGGAATATTTCTACCAAATTTCAAGTCTCTGCGCCTTAAGGTTCCAGAGACATCGTGGTGAGTCTATTGATACCTGGATATCTCTGGATAGATTAGACATGTATAAAATACAGATATTTCAAATTTATACTTTTAAACGTTACTTTCTGATTAAATTTTTATTTATTGTTAATATTACTCGTACTAGCAATATTCTTTGTGTACAATCACTTGTCTCGTTAATACGAAAAGTACTATAATTTTCACAGAAACCTACCTCAAATTTAGACACGATTTATTAAAAAAAATGTTAACTTCGAATATACATAAAACAAAATTAGCTGCTCAAACATTGGCATTAAATATCAATTCTTACTTCGTGATACAAATTAGTTTTTACTTTTTGTACACCACATTATTAGAAACTAATTCAATAAAGACAAAATGAGTTACCGTGGAGAATAGAATGTGGAGGCACCCTCGTAACTTTAACTTCTGAGTTGTTCTCTAATATCATCATCAGTCGTACATTAAAAATAATATGGAAAAGATATTTCACGATTTCCGGGTGCTGTAATACTGTAATGAATACTAGAATAAAGATTTTTTTGAAATTTAACTTGTTTCTATTCTGCTGAATAAGGTTGTAAAAATAGAGACAGATGGCGTAAAGGCTGTATGGATTTATCCATCACTACGCGCACCGGGTCAGGATTGACCTACTTTCATGTCACGGTCACCTGGACTACATGCGCAGTCTTCTCATATATATCCATATTATTTCATTTAAGTAAAAATTCCTGTGAACTTAATAAAATATTGTACGTATACGTGTAACGTAATAACTTACGTTTTACAAGGCAAGGTCGGTCGCATAAGTTCGCATGGAACTATGCCCGATTATTTTTTGCTGATAAAATATGAAAACCTCTTTAGAATATATATTATTTAACGTTGAATGTTTCTTAGTTGTATATTTCATTGGTCATTCTTATTAAAAATCCGTATGCTTAACCTGACAAGTCATTTCTGAACCTTCTTCACTCTAAAATATGAAATGGAGCGCCACTAAGTTTACTCGCCAGAGTCTCAATATGGGCACCCGATTGAAGCCCCGAGTCTAATGTATTTATCACTTGTTCCCAGTAGTGTCGTCCACGTACTTCTCGATACCGTGAAAGTATGGGAAAATTTCATATAATTTGGATTAAAACCGCTCTTAAGAACAATTCAGCCGGATAACTACTAGCTATGATAACTAGTTAAATTTACAAGCTACGGAGTAAAATACCCAACATCTATATATCTACACTAATATTATAAAGAGGAAAGATTTGTATTTTTGTACGTAACGAATAAACTCAAAAAGTACCGGATCGATTTTAATAAAGGTTTAAAAAAATTAGCCATAAAATGTCTATAGCATACGCTGTGAAGAGTATTAATGATAGGACAAAAAAATGTTCGACAATATTATAGAATATATCAATATCTACAAAAAAATTCGCGAGACCATATATCTAACTATTGTAGTTACGTTACTATAACTACTTTTTTACATTTAAAAAATTGACAGAAATGCCGATCAAAATCTGACCTTGTTATCCATACCATTTATAAATTTTTATCCAAATATAAATAATTTAATATTCAAGACTGTCTCAATACCTGTTGATTATTTTTTGAATTATTGAAATCAGATATTCCATTCAAAAGATATCATGTAATTAAAATAAAAATTTATGCCGGCGGCGGCCGCCACGCAGCGCATCGAGTAACTAACTCAACGAGAAAGGGATAGTGCGGGATAAGGGGGTGCACCATTATGAACTAGGTAGCAGGTCGGCTCCTTAGGCAGTGGACGCAAGCGACATTGCATATTTCGAGTTTTTTTTAACTCATGTACAGGGAGGCTTTAAGATAAGTACATAATTTTTTTCTAATTTAGTGATTCATGGTCCTTTTAATTATCATGCTTATAACTGAAAATATATCTGTACCTATTCATGTCTACCCGCGCGAAGCCGGGACGGGCCGCTAGTGTAAAATAAAGCTGTGTTCGTTCCGCCAGTTGTAAGTTAATTGAATATATCGTGACACTAAATGTAAACACAAATATTAAGTACAAATGACATTTCTCGTTGAAAGAAAAGGTGCAGTCGATGTCCCCCCTCTTCGAAGGAAGAGGCTGGGTGGCACGAGGCCTTTGTATGTACGCCTCTTGTCTATTTGAACCCCCTTTATTGAGCAAGCCCCTGATAACCCCAACTCAGGATGTTGAGGGTTTCACTGGGGTTTAGATGGTATTCACGCCTGGTATTGGTATTCAGGCAGGGGCGCTAAAGGCCTTTTCCAGCTAAAAATAAAGGTAAATATAATAGTAACTTCTCAAATAGATGTCTGCATCATTATAGATTTTTCTGTTTCTATATATTGTATACTTGAGAAATATGATCACTTAATTTTACTAAGAATAGGTGTACTCAAATTCCCACAGAACCAAGAACTGCACGGGTAACCCCACGAAGAATAGCTAGTTTAGTATAATCGGTGGTTTTAATCTGTTTTCATTCCTTTGAGGGAATATGGCTTATTAAATTCTTTGTCATCTTTATTGCTCTGTGTACCGGGTAAGGTGTGACCCACTTTCGTGTCATGGTCAACCGGAAAACCGGGTTCACTGCGCGCGCATTTTATAGATACTTCCGGTTCTTTATTGAGAATGTCGAATGATAAGGGTATCGTATACGGTTTTAAATATTTTACGACTCTCTATAGCCCCTTGATTGTATGGGCAATTACACTGGTTTTAAGAATTCTGTGGACGGGAGACATTAACGACAGGTGAACCAGGTCTTACGCCGATTTCTTTCTGTTACAACTCTCATACACATATCTATGTACGTATATTTTTATTTTAGCTTTATTTTGGAAATAAACAGTACATTTTATACACAAAAATAACAAAATATATAATAATACCTTACAACCAAAACAGTTTCCAAAAACGAAAATTTCTTATATTTACATGAAAAAGAGAAAAGTGAGTGCAGATAAAGCAAAACATACTATCTAATCTACTTCAAAAAGTTAAAAATATTAATCTTTATAAAGTAGACTATCATTGATATTAAATTTGAATATTGTGAGAGAAAGATGAAATGGATCAAATTCAGAAAATAACATGTTGTACTGTTTACAAATCCTTCTTATTATTTATTATTTTATTTTACTCTTTTTTATACAAATTTATAGTATGCATACAGAAAATACAAAAACTTAACCTAGGATACTATATAAATTTGCATAAACGGCGGCCTTATCGCTAGGGTAGCGATTTCTTCCAGGCAACCGTTGATTAAAAAAGGAAATATTATTTAATAATTGAGGGTAGGCGATAAACTTACATATGAATAATTACACACGAGTACTTAAAAGGTATACACAACATAATAATAGTATAATAAATATTAAAAGAATATACTAATACATATACATATATACATATTTAAATATAAAATGCGTAAAAATAGTACATAAAATATAAGTCGTCTATGTAGCTTTCAAGAAATGGTTTTTTACAGATTTTTTAAAAATGTTTAGCGATTTCGACTGTCGGATAAGCAGCGGGAGCGAATTCCATAATCTAGTAGCCAAAACATGAAAGGATTGCTCATAATATTTAGTATAGCATTTCGGAGTTTTTAAAATGAGCTGCCGTGTGGTTCGGAGTTGGCCTTGCACACCAACAAATTCAAACTTATTTTTTAGGTAAGCAGGTGTTTTAGGATGAAATAGGACACAGTACAGAAGAGAAAGTATGTGTAGATCCCGGCGACGGCGAATAGGAAGCCAATTGAGCATTTGACGAAATTTAGATACATGGTCATATTTACGCAATCCAAATATGAACCGAATAGCGAGATTTTGAAGTCGCTCAAGCTTATTGAGTTGGCCTTCAGTCAGGTTAACATAGCTTGCATCAGCATAATCGAGAATAGAGAGTAGGAGTGAATGCGCTAGCATAACTTTGGTAGGAATTGGAAGCAAGGATTGTAGCCGCCTCAATGAGTGTATTGTCGCAAATGTTTTCCTACTTAGCTCTTTAAGATATGCGTGCCAAGATAATTCCTGATCCAGACATATTCCTAGATCTTTAACATTAGAGCTATATGGAATTATTACGCCGTTATATAAGATAGGGTGCACCGAGTGCCAGTCAACTCTTGAAATCATGCCTCGACTGCCAATAATAATGACTTGCGACTTTTGTGGATTTACCTTAAGACCGTATTGTTTGCTCCAGATATAAATAGCAGCCAAATCATTATTAATAGCACTGATAGCGGAGTCAAGATTTTCAAGAGCTGCCGAGCGATAAATTTGTATATCGTCTGCATACATGTGATAGAGGGAAGAAATATTTTGAGTAATGGAATTAATAAATATTGCGAATAATAATGGAGATAAAACGGCGCCCTGAGGTACCCCGGCCGTGACACCACACCATGACGACAGATTTTCATCGCTCCGAATGCGTTGTCGACGATCACTGAGGTAACTTCGAAACCAGTCTATCACTGATGGAGATATGTTATTCGAGTACATTAAACTTAACAAGATATCATGATCTACGGTATTAAAAGCATTGCTGAAATCTAAAAGAGTCAAGATTGTTAATTGTTTGCTGTCCATAGCCCTTCGAATATCGTCCGTGACCTTGACTAGTGTCGTTACCGTACTATGACCTGGGCGGAATCCAGATTGTAAGGGATTGAGTAGGAGATGCTTGTTCAGGAAAAGGCTCAATTGTTGAAAGATTAATTTTTCAAGGACTTTAGATAGGAATGGTAGTATTGAAATAGGGCGGAAATCACTAAAACTGGAAGGACTGGCTTTTTTTGGAAGAGGAATTATTTGCGCTTGCTTCCATGCGGCTGGAAATTTACTCGTACGGATAGAGTAGTTTAGGATGTGTGTCAGGACAGGCAGTACCGTATCTAGAATTGGAATAATCATGTTGCGGCTAACACAGTCTGTACCGACGGCATTCGAAGAGATAGAAAGTATACTCTTTCTAACATCACATTCAGTGAAAGACTCGAAATTGAATGGAGGAAAGTCCGGAGTTGGAAGAGAAGAAAGAATATTAAGAGTTCGCTCTTTATCGCCATTATCAATAAGATCAGAAGAGGCAAAATGCTTATTCAGGAGATCAATATCAATATTGATAGAAGATTTATTAGATGACTTACCAACTCCTAGTGACTCAAGAAATTTCCAAGTTTTACTTGAATTGCAATTTTCGAGGGAAGTATGAATATGGCGCCGCTGTGCATCTCTACACATAGTATTGCAGCGATTACGAATTTTGTGGTATTTTGTACGATTAGCATCGCTATCATTAAGTTTAAACTTATATTTAGCCTTACACTTTTGCTGAATACTTAACCTTAGCTCATCAGATAACCACGGGGCAGGCAGATGTTTCAGCTTAATTGATCGGATAGGTGCGTGTTTGTCAAATAGTTGATTTAGTAAAGTATTAAATGTTTCAACTTTAGAGTCGATTGTATCAACATCATCGACTGCTGCCCAATTTTGGTAATATGCGTCTTCACAAAGACGATTCCTATCAATGCCTCCAAAGTTACGTTGCATAAGTATTCTCGATTTTGCTTTGGGAGGACGAATTTTATAGGAGAGGAAGATCAAATCATGATAAGAAAACCCAGCTGAGCATTGTCCATGTTTTGCGACATGGTCAGGAGAAGAAACCATTACAAGGTCAAGGAGGGAGGGCGTACAGCCAGGTGCTTTGTGAGTTGCTGCCAGAGGTAAAACTTGCATATTACAGGATTCAACAATGGACATTAATTCCCTGCTTCGATTATCGTTTTTAATGAGGCATGTATTAAAATCTTATGAATGTATTCTCTGAATATTTTGTTTTAAAATGTGAAATATAAATCATATTAGTTCTACGGTGAGAATTAATTCGCGGACAGATGAAATAATTTTCGAAAGAAGATAAGGGAGTCGATTTTAAAGCTCAAGTTACATGAAAATCGAATTCATAACAAAACAAGTTGTATAGAAATATAATGATTACAAGCATCATCTATTTCAAAATTCTTATACTTAGTAAGAAACTTTTCAATAAGCTTTCTGAAAATGTGAACAAGATATATATTTAGTAAGTGAACCCGCGATTTCGTCTGCGTAGAATGTTTCTTTGTTAGCATTTTTATTAATCTAGGCAAATTGTTATACAAATAAGAAACATACGTATAAATATTTCAATGAGCTATTTGCTGTGTATTACTGCAAAGAGCTTACAGTCCTATTTCAGGTTACAGATTTTCGTGTACCAAATTTCTTCTTGGCGAAAGTCTACTCGGCAAAAGGAATATGTTCAGTTTCTACGCCTAATGGTTCCAGAGATATCGTGATGAGTCATTAGATACCAGGATATCTCTTATATATATATATATATATATATAGATACATTACAATACTAGCTAGAATTTAAGTATTAAATAAAATTTTTAGAAATTTAATAAGTTAATATCATGGTTTTAAAAAACTAAGCTTATAAATACTTAAAGCATATGTAAGCTTAGTTTTTATAGGTAGGACTTCTGACGACAGAGTGGTAGTAATTGAAAAACATCCCAATTAGCAATTATTTAAATCGACCAAGCAAAAAGTTCATCTAACCGTCTACGACATAACAAAAGCTCTTATCTTCGACGTAGCAACAGGCACTTTTTCAGTGACGCCATTCTTTCCAGACGGTTCTATGTAATCTTTCTAAAATACTTTCGCGATATAATTGAAAGACATTTCGTATATTAGTCATAATATTGTGTGTTATTGGGTAAAAAGTACACAATTTTAATACTAGATATTACAAGAAATTTGTAACCACATACTTCAGGGAGAAAAAGTTTTAGTAATCATTTGTCTAGTTGTATTTTTAACATGATATCGTAATCAGTTTTAATTTTGCCTATACTTAATTATGAATTCTAATAATAAAGGCTTAGTATAATGTTAAAAATTTGTAGCGCATGCTTTATGAGCTCTACTTGAAAAGTAATATTGTAATTATTCATTATTTACATTCACAACATAAGTATTTTAAGTGAAATAAAATAAAGTGGTTTAGTTGTCCTTTTCTCTGTATGAAATACATATTACAATTATCTTGAAAAAAATTTTTTTGTACTATTTTAAATAGTTGCCTACTTCTACTTTTCAATTAAAACTATTAATTAACACTCTATTTAACTTGTAATTTTTATTCCTTAAAAATAGTTTCTTATTCTTTCAATCAAATTCTTATAAATATTTTAAACTTGTATTAAATGGCACTCGGTGTTAAATATGTTTCAAATATAAATCAAATTTATTTTGCTAAAAATCATGCCATCTGATGAAAGATAAAATAAAAAGATTTAAAGGTCCATCCCTATAATCATGAGTTTAAATACGTGCTAAATGATAGGAGTTGATATATATAAATATATATGATTTAAAACAGCAGTATGATTAATCGATAAGCAAAATGAGAGGAAAATATATTCATGTCAGTTACATGGCGAGATTTGTCAATTTGCATTCGTAACAGACACGATTTCCATTGATCTTGACAGCATTTCTTGTAAGATTTCCTACGTTTGGTCCCTGGCGGGGTCAATTTAGGAAATTTTAATCTAACTTGTGTAGGTGTAGACTGTGGAAGATTTTGGTCGTGATTAGTTACTACCTTACAAACAAAGTTATGCCTCCAAGCATAATTTGCTTTCCGGTTCGATGTATTATAAACCGTCACGCAGTAAATTACCTCTAAACAGGTTAGCGCGCTACTATTTTAGACTGTATCATCACTTTAGGTGAGACAGCTGTTAAGAAATAAATCACTTTAATATATGTGTTATTGGTCTAGTAGTCGACTTGTTCGATAATAGATGATGGAATCTTTGGTTTGAGTACCAGCTCGCGCCCTGGATGAATATTCTCTTACGAAACTCCCAGTATTTGTCCATAGTTGGGAGGCTGGTGTTGAACTACACTCCCGTCGCATGTTAAGCCATCAATTCTTCGCCAGATTTCCTGTCGCTTTAGATATACAAGCAATAGAGCACACTACAATATCTCCTGCGCAAATGGCTAATCTCTTTGTTTGGGCGCCGTGGACGAATTCAGTTTTAAACGGATAATTAAATGGTACACATTGGTATACGTTGTTGATTCCATTAAGGATTAGTGGTGAGATACGAGGGTTCCCGTAAAAAATAAATTTACGTGATTTCGAACAAAAACAATTTTTTGTGTTTTTCAGTACAGTGAAACATCGTAAAGAAATCGTATATTTATATCTTTACGATGTTTTCGGTTATACCTCCGCCAGTAATTTTGAACTTTGTGTTGTCTATTCTCTAAAAGCCTTCATACAACGGAGGAGGCTTAATAGGCTACTAACCTTGCCTTTTTTACCCAATAAAAAGTTTAACTTTAGGTCCCACTGCAATAGTGATCTGTGTACTTTCTGTTAGTCAGTATTACACATGATTTTTCACGTGGAATCATATATGGATATCGACATATCGTTTTACTGTCAATTTACAAGATGTGCTGCCATATCGAAGTGATACTTTGAACGAGTTTTCATATGATTCAATTTAGAAGCCGTCATACCTTCGATACTGTGAAAATTTTCGTGAATTCTGTCTAAGTTTAAGTAAAAAATTTAAGTAAAGTCTAATCTGCTCATGCAATGTCAAAATCTCAAACTGCTAATGCAATGTCAAACTGCCTCATTGGTCTAGTGGTTAACATGTTCCACTACAGACATGAGGTCCTGGGTTCGAGTCCCGGGTCGGGCCAGTTCAAAAATTAATATTGAGTTTTCTATTAGGATTTTCTCAATATTTGCCCGAAGATGGAAAGTTGGCGGTGTGATCCACCCCCGTGCCTCGGAAAGCACGTTAAGCCGTCGGTCCTGCGCTTGATCTCTCTCCGGTCGTGTCGGTTTCCCGTCACATTGGTCTATGAGAGTGAAGGAATAGAGAGTGCACTTGTGTACTATGCCTGCCAATCCGCAGTGGAGCAGCGTGGTGGGTCTATGCTCTAAAAACCCTCACTCCTCGGAGTGAGGAGACCTGTGCTCAGCAGTGGGACATTGATGGGCTCCTACTTACTTATGCAATCTAGGACAAACTTCTCATTACAAAGAAAGAAGTATGATGGATAAATGCATTCTGGTGTATAATTTTGCGCACGGTAAATGTATTTATGGCATTGATATTTGACAAAACTGTATTAAATCAAGTTTCATCTATCAAAAAATTAATTGACTTGAACTTGAATGGATAGAAAGATTAGACATGTATTGAACAAACGTTTATTTCTCAGGCTTGTTTTATAAAAGTCTAATACAGCCCCAATTGGTGAAATTTATTTCAAATTTGTAGTTATTTTTTTCATAAAAAAGTATAAATGCTAAAGCTCTTGTAATAGTGTAAAAAATATATAAAAATGAAGGAAAACGTCCTTCGTTTTTAAATTGTTATTACATTTTTCAATTTCATTCACTCAGCTGCTTTCGATCGCAGGCAATCGCTTATCTCGACCTCCCGCAGCGGTGATTTGTCAATTTTACTATTTAACTTTTCAAGAGAGTGAAAAATGGCGAGATCCATTTGATTTTAAAGACAAAATAAATAAAGACCATATCCATCCATCACCCACAGTTTATAGGGATAATAATATTAAATATATTATATAGGACGTCAAAGAATTTACTATAAAAAGCACTAACGAATTTCTATCTAATGTCCAAAGGTAGTTAACAAGTGTGAATTTTACTTCATTTCAGTTTTACTATCAGTACAAGTCAGATGGCTTCGCTGGTGCAATGGTATGAGTACTTATTTCTCCAGTGGATATCGTTAGTTCCATTCACGAAAGGGCAGATTTAGGACCTTGCATTTTCTAACTTATCTGATTTTACACTGGTGGGAGGTAGGTCGTGGTATTATTTCAAATCAAATGTAATCAAAATATTCTTTATTTATATTTCAAGTAACCTCAAAAAGCTCTTTTGAATCGTCAATAGTTTATCCGTTGATAAAAAATTTATCACCGGTTCGGGAAGTTGATTCCGCTCAGAAAAAACCGACAAGAAATTCAAAGGTATTCTTTTAAACATAGTTTTTGTACCTTACAATGTGTTTAGTTTTCATGTGCAACTGGAATCAGGTTCATATATCTTTATCATTTAAATAATCTTCAATATTTTAATATGCTTTTTGTAATAGGACGTTTTTAACATATTTCTTAAATCTTTGTGGAGGCAGACTCAGAAGTGATTCGGGTATGTTATTAAAAATGCGTATGCTTAATCCGACAAATGATTTCTGAACCTTCTTCACTCTAAAATATGGCGTTACAAGTTTGTTTTTATTTCTTGTATTAAAATTGTGTGTTTCGCTCCTTTTGCTGTATAAATGAATATTATCACGGATATATAAAATGTTGTTCAATATATATTGCGACGGTACTGTAAGAATTGATATTTTTTTGAATTTTTCTCTAAACGATACGCGAGACCACCAATTGATATGACACGTATTGCTCTTTTTTGCAATTTAAAGATAGTTTCAACGTCTGCCGCCCTACCCCATAACAGTATGCCGTAAGACATAATGCTATGAAAATAAGCGAAATACACTATTTTAGCAGTTTCAACATCAGTGTATTGCCTTATTTTTCTAACAGCAAATGCAGCTGAACTGAGTTTGCCTGCCAGACTCTTAATATGGGCACCCCACTGCAGCCCTTCCTAAGAAGACTGTAGACTTTCTTTAATGGACAATCATATATTTGGATATTTTTGCAGAATTCTATACACTTAGTCTTTGCCGAGTTTAACATTAAATTATTAACAGAAAATCAACGTGAAACATGTGACAGGGTACTTACTATTTACATCGTCATAATTTTCTACATTTCTGTCTACTTTCAATAGCAAAGAAGTATCGTCAGCAAATTGGACTATATCACATTTGTCTTTCATATGGTATGCTAATTCTTTCTTAATTAATTTCATTTATATATATTAGCAACAAAAAAGGACCAAGTATTGATCCTTGTGGGACACCCATTTTTATAGGTGAGCCCAACGACTCAAATCCATTCACGACCACCCTTTGAACTCTATTTTGAAGATAAGACCTCAAAAAACTAAGCGCCCCATCCCTCACACCGTAGTGACATAGTTTAAGTATAAGAGTGATATGTTCTACACAATCAAAAGCCTTAGAAAGATCACCAAATATTTCCAATGCATTTTGGGAATTTTCCCAAGCTTAAAAAATGTATCTCAAAAGAGACAGGCACGCGTTAGTAGTATTGCGAACTCATTGCTCAGGATGCAGCAGGCTATTAAAATGTTCAAGTAGCTGATTGAGTAAAATTTTTTCAAAAACTTTACTTAAGGTAGGCGACACAAAAATGGGTCACATTTATCACCCGATTTAAACAAGCGGACAACTTTACTTTGTTTCATTAAATCAGGAAAAATGCTAGAGTCTACACAAACTATTGAGAGGATTGCTAAGTGCGGGCTAATACTAATAATAATAGTCAATAATTGGAAGAACAACTTTAACTTACATTCCCCATATATCGCCTGTATTTTTTACATTTAAGCTTTTAAAAGTTTTGATCAATAGCCGAGATATGTTTGAAATTGAAGAGAACACAGCACCCAGGAGCATAATTTGAAAGGAAAGAATAGGCTTCAACAACAAAACATTATATAGAACAAAATTATATTACCTCGCTAATAGAAAGCAAGTGTCATGTTATAAAGGCAAATTAAGAACCTGATATTAAGATTTCAAACTTATTTAAATATGTTTGAGTTATGTCTTTGGGTTGTTAAATATTGAATTTATTTTCATAAGCTTTCGTAGGACAATGTAAACGCAAAGAGCTCTAAAGGAAACCTTTCAATTAAGTTAAAATACAATGTAATCTTGAGTATAAATTTACTTTTCGGAGTTAACGATTCATGAACTGTGGCATAACAAGCGCTCTGCAGTCTTTTTAATACAGTATACTAAAAGATTGTAAACCTTTTGAGGGTTTGCGAAAAGCACTTAGTGAAAGAGGTGTAGTTTCTTGTCGCATCGTTTGCTTTGTTCTTCTTTTCTTTCATTTCATAATATTATTTTATACTAGCTGTTTCAATCTGTGTCAGAAGTGTATTTGTTGTTTCCATGGAATTATTTCGTTATTAGCAAGTTGCATTTTCACTGAGCAACATAGCCTATATAACTTTTTCAAATAAATAAGGATTCCTAATAAAAATGCCGAAATGTAACCTAAGGTATGAACCAAAAAATCTGTCATCGCGTCCACTGCGGAAACTGTCGAGGATAGAACAAATAAATATCCTAGAATATTACAGAACATATTTATATCTACAAAACATTAGTTTTGCCACTATAACTATTTTTTACATATTTAAAATATGTAAAAGTGCCGACAATGATCAAACCGTATTATATATACTCTAAATCTATTATAAACAATCTGGCCATAATATGGTATGGTTTGATTATCAAACCATACTATATCATTCATACCTCTGTCTTGATCCTTATCCTATAAAATATGTTATCAAAGACCGTTTCAATACCTGTAAAATACTTATTAGTTGAGTACGATTGTGTTAGTTATAAGTATTTGTATATTGATTTACGGGAGTGACATGGTCACTAAGTGACAAAACTCCTTTACAATAAATAAAGATTTAAAAAAAAAAAATACTTATTAAATTATTAAAATCCGACATTCCATTTAAAAGATATAACGAATTTACAAACGTCAATCTAAAGAAAATTGTAGCGATCCTTACAACTGGGCCTGCGACTGGTGTGTTAGCACATATTCCAAGGATACCAATGATACCCACCGATATACTCGTCGTACGTACCTACACTGTTTTTGTTATTATCGAGCTAAAAATTACTGCAGCGATTTAAAATATTCTTTCATTACCACCTTGAAATCAAGAATTTCCCAATACCTGTAGAGTATTTATAAATTTGCAAATGTCGGACATTCCACGAAAATTATGTTACAAATTTAAAAATGTATCAGTTAGATTATGAATGTAACTGTGTATCTAATAATCTGAAAGGAAGTAATAAAAAGCTAGGTGAAATAAAACTATTATGTTCGCAAAAACAAATATAGTCCGATTTAGTAGACTTCGCACTGCCACGAGATCGGAATCTACGCAGTTGAAACCGCGGGGCATTGCTAGTATTATATAAATAGAAAAACGACGTAAATAATACAGTATTATAATAAAAAGTATTTCAATTTACAACGAAATATTCACACAATTTCATAAAATTTCAGCAGAAGCGCTGCTATTTCTTTTAAAATAAATATCTTGTTAAATCAATTAATTTTAAGAGCTTTTATAGAAATACGTACAAACAGAACTAGTCCCCGTTGACTACCCTAGAGAAAATGCCTTCAAAAAATAATTTCGCTCGTAAAAATACCTGTTGCTACGTTAAAACAAGGGCCTCGTTCATTATGTCGCAGACCAGTACAAGTATTTTATGGCTTGTTGACTTAAATAATGGCTAATAACATTGTTTTGTTCAAAATTCAATTTGGTATAAAGTATTCATATATTTACCTCGCTTTGAGTCGTTGGTACAATTAAAGAGGTAAAGACCTCATCATCGATGTTGTATAACATAAATCTATGTATAGTAATAGATAATAGTTAAATTATCACTTAATGTCTTTTCAAAGGAGGCCAACTATCGAGATTGGGAAAATGCTGTGGATGCTTCCTCTCACCGCCAAAAGAGGCAGGGTACCAGATGTATGTTTTCGTAAATTCAGTCGGATTCATCCGAGATATCAAAAAGAAATGAGCGAGTGATCTATGGATGTCCTAAGAACAGATGAAGAGAGTTCCACTGGCTTTTAGAGGGTATGGCTAAGTTGTGAGTTTTACTCTCTACCCAGGTCGGAGTGCGCTAATGCATTTCCAAAGGCAAAAAATTAGTGTCTAAATGTTAGTACAGATCTTCTTATTCATAGGAGAAATGAGTTTACAACTTATATTCACAACGCTATTCTATTGCGTATTAATATATTTCAAAATTGCTTTCGGAATGTAAATTTACCACCCAAGAGGAGGAATTTTATACATGGTGATGCTTACCCATGATTAAAACGCGAGTTTCCTAGCAAAAATCAGGTCTTACCAAAAGAAAATAAATGTTATTCTGTAATTTTAGTATTTTTGCCACAGTATTATATAGTTTGGTATATTAACATGTCAATGTTATGCTCGTAGTTGTCTGTCTAGAATGAACATGATAACTTGATATGACAAATGTCTTTCTCGAGTCTTTATTTGTGCTGGAGATTGATTGGCCATAATTTCGCTTAAGGTCTAATATGTATATTTTTAGGACTTATTCAAGGCTTAGTTTCCTTAAAATTTGAGTTTTTAATTTCCACGATTTGTCACAAATTAGGTTTACAGTTTGTTCGCGAATGCAGTGAGTCATCCTTTTAGCCCCGCCCCCTAACCAATCAAATATTTTCAAATTACAAAGTGAAGTTCTGTGTTCTGCCGCTTTTTACCTCAAGTCTTCCAGTAAAAGTTAAACTAAATGTCTACGGAGCCTACGTCCGCTCCAGACTAGCGTATGCGCCTCCTGCCTGGTAGTCTTTCTGCTCAGGGTACCAAAGGAGTAGGCTGCAGATCCAACAGAACAAGTGCCTACGTATTATAGAAGGAGCTCCGAGGTATGTCAGAAATGACGTCAACCACCGTGACACCCGGACGCCCACCATGGAGGTGTTCGTCCGGAACTTGGCGAGGAGTATGTTTCGCCACGCGGAGAAATCTACACACATACATCTCCACGGCATTGCCAGCCAGCATCTAAGAGCAGCTAACACTGGGCGTCCCCTGCCTTGTAAGCTTCAGCTGTCACCGTCTCCTGATGTAGTCGATGAACCCAGGAAGTAGAAGTTCTGTCGGTCGGTCAAATGATGACTCACTGCATTCTTAACGCGAACAAACTGCAAACATAATTTGTAATAAATTGTGTAATAGAAAGACACAAATTTTATGGAAATTAAGCTTTAGATAAGTTCTGAAAATAACTGTGAACTTGACCTTGTTTTTGAATTTGATGATAGAACTCTTAACGCGAACAAACTGTAACATTAATATTTTACTTTAATTCATCTCATTCATAAAAGAAATTACTAATTAGATCACTGTATATAATGTCTATAAAAACAATGTTTATGAAATTACACGATATTGTAGCAAATATTACTGTTTGTTTAATTCTAAAATCTGCGCACAAATGCCAATAACAACTGGATAAAGGTCGAATGAATAAATTGAATGAATAAATTTATCATTCATATTTATTTATATAAAAAAAAAAACATTATTTTACAATATTATGTTTGATGTGATCTAACAATATATTCCGTGAGCGATATGAATAGTAACAGAAATGAACAGGGGTTGATTTGCACAAATGATAAATATGACGTCCTGTGATAAATAATCCCTTTTTTCTGGGCTCGCTACGACCTATAAAACATATGGCATTACGTTTGTCTCATCCAGGTAATGTAATTTTATCCTCCATTTATTTTCAGTTATGTCTTAAACATATATTTTGGTATTATTTTACAAGTATTGTAAGAGTTAATAAGTGCGAAGCCTGTACTCCACATATCGTGATACAAGTTTTTAGTAGTTGCTTTGTTTAACCTCAATCTGTGGAGCTCTCACATTTTCTTTTAAGTCAATATCTATATTTTATAGAAATTAATTTGAATATTATAATACGGTAGGACAAGACTCAGCTGCTGCATTTTCGGTTAAATTGCTAAGATGTTTGCTAGTCCTTCGAATTGGTATTCTTTGAAGAAGTAAGACTTCTCTGGTCGAATAAGCCCAATCATCACACCTGCAGTCAATGACTGAGCACGGCACATATAAAAGATATATATCTAATTCTTTTATTCAAAAACTATTGAATGGAGTGTTGTACGGTTTTCATCAATAGGTAGACTGGTTCCTGAGGAAGATTTTTGTATATAATTTGTTATAATTTTGTGTAAAGTATTTGAAATATAATGATCATTATGAGAAGCGTCGGGAAACTTCAAGATTCTATTTTAATCGGAATACACGACAGATAAAAGCATACGCTGCTTGAAGCCGGGTCGACTCGCTAGTTATATAAAAAAAACCACACTTTTAATGTCCCGCTTTGAAATTGTAGATAAAAAAATATTGCTTGGTATCATGAAACAACTATGCAAGTAAAATAGCTGATGCGAGACATGGGCGCCACTATATTGGCCTTGGCTGCTCTGACGAACGCGTTGCCAATTATCGGTGACGTATTTCACTTCGCAGCCGGCGATAGACGTACGAAAAAAAAAACAGAGGCAATGAAAAAATAAATCTTTGTAATAAGTCTACTTCTTAACTTTACAAATATAATGTAGATGTAAAATTTAGCGTCATGTCCTTTGCCCTTGTTTAAGACAAAAACAGATGGCAATAGACGTTTAAAGCCAACCTTTCCTGAGGCTAACAATGCCCTAAAACGCGGGCAATGTAGATCTTTTTGTCCCGTTATTTTATTGTCATGCTGTCACATTCGGTTATCCACTCCAAAGGTTTTGTATGCCAGACATTTTTTTCACGATAAAACGTAGATGAATTCTGCGATAACTCTGCGAATAAATAATGGGCACAAAATCAAATACGAACATGGACAAATGAACTATTGGAAGTAGGGATACTATATTATATATAATAGCTGCTATATACTAGCTGTTCCGCGCAATTGATTAATGGCCTTGCTGGCGCAGTGGCGCCGGTACTTGCTTTGGTAGCAGAGGCCCAGATTGTTCCTGCACCAAATCCCCCACTTGCCATGTGTGGTGCAGCTATCGATTCAGCACATCTCACTGTGGCACACTGCGCAGCCTGGGGACTTCAGCGTCACCTCCCAATGGCACTAATCGGCGGGATCTCTCCTTGCAGAGTATTGTAGGTGCGATGCTCTCCATTGAGAGGTGTTTGGCGGAAGTGCCTTTATTCTGCGAGACCGTAATCTCGCTATAAGAGGCCTGCGAACGAGAAAGGGAGAATGCAGTAGGGGCTCCCTTTCGGTGAAGGAGGCGGGGTAATAGGCGGTGTGTGTTTGAGCACCGGCTCCCGTTTATTCGAATCCTCAGTCGGACTCATCCGAAACATCAGTAGGAATGCGCAAGCTGATACGCTGGTGTCCCACTGACGAATGAAGAGGGTTTCGCTGGGTTTTTTTGGGTATTGCGACTTTTCTTCTCGCCGAGTACCACACTCCCGATTTATGGTTCGGGGTTAGTGCGTAAATGCACTTCCCAGCGAAAAAAAGGGTACCTGGTAGGTTGATACCTGGTAGGATAAATTTAGGAAATTGTATTTATTAATTTGTCCGCGTCAGGACTGGTGGCTTCGTCGTCATCGTCGTTGTCGTCATCGCTTCTACCGATGAACGTCCACTGCTTGACATAGGTCTCACGTAATGACGTCCACAAGGTCCGATCTTGCGCCGCCTGGCTCCAGCGGCTACCGGCGACCCTCTTTATGTCGTCGGTCCACCTTGTGGGGGGTCTCCCTACACTGCGCCGCCCGGTGCGGTGTCGCCACTCCAACACCTTCGGGCCCCAATGTCCATCGGTCCGACGTACTATGTGTCCCGCCCATTGCCACTTCAGGGTCGCTATTCGTAGGGCTATGTGGTGACTTTGGTTCTGCTACGGATCTCTTCATTTCTGATTCGATCACATAGAGAAACTCCGAGCATAGCCCTCTCCATCGCACGCTGAGTGACTCTGAGCTTCCGCATGAGGTCCATAGTCGGCGACCACGTCTCAGAACCGTAGGTCATCACTGGCAACACGCACTGCTCTTAGACTTAAGGTGTAAGGGGGAACGCGTCCCAGTCTGTTTCTCCAAACGCCAACCTCACCTGCACGCAGTGCACCCTGCTCCTACGGACGAGGCTCTGGCTACCGACAAATGGCGGTATAACCATTCTCTATAGCTGACCTGAATACCGCAGACCGATACCGGGCAACAGCGTTATCGTTGCGAGATGGTCAGCACTGCGATCACCAACCCGCCTGCCAAGCGTGGTGATTATTGGCACAACCACAAATGACTAAAACAAGGCAGCCACGGCCCCCAGTCCCCGGCAGCCCCGCTATTCCTAGCTCTTGCAGCGGTTATTGTAACGGCGGGCCAGGGGCGCTAAGAATCTCCGGATGAGATTCCGCTGCCAACCCCGACGACTTGACCTGGTGGCTTCAGCCGTGGCTAATTACCACCCTACTAGCACAGACGTATCCCAAGCGAAGAAATTTGTGTTCTGGTACGATACTGCATAGAAACCATAACAGGTCAATTGCCTCTTAACAGATTAGTGCGCTTCCATCTTAGATTGTACCGTCACGTATCATCTGGTGTGATCACAGTCGAGCGATAACCTGTCAGCAATACAAAAACCTACTGTCTTCGTGTACTTAATCTTAAAAAAATTATTTCAAATTAAAATGAACCCCAATATTTTTGGAAATTACAACCGAATACAAAAGAACAAAATATTGGTCCATTGTTAAAAAAAAACTATACGATTGTAAAACGAATCTGGTATGCTCTTTTTCTGATCTGGTATATATTAGTATTTTAAAAACTTTAGCAAAAGTTATCGTGGCAATGCATACCATAGCAGGTTTAGGCAAGTATAGCAGGCTTAGTAGCAAAGTCAATCGCTTATATATTCCAATTCTATGGAAATAGAGAGAAAACCGTTCTTCTACAAGAGTAATTAAACCAAATTTCAAGTAAATAGAAACTAAAGTTTCGAAATTTTAGTTTACCCCTGGGTAAAAAGCTTAAAAAGCTGTCATCCACATTGTTAAATATGTTGTTTTCTGATGTACTTATCTAACTAGAGTGTTACTATAACCAAAATATACTAATAGTTATTTCAGGTACTTAAATATCCGTAGTTGGAACACATACGTAGTACGTAAGAGTACGTTTAAAGAGCTTTTGACGACCCGATAGAATGAAAATTATAATCGTTATTACATTTAGCGAAAACCAAGCGTAGGAAGGTTTTCTAGTTTAATATATACATCAAATCCACCTGTAACGATTAAGTTGATTTATTAAGATTGTCATCCACAGCACTATCATTAGCCGCACCCTCACAAAAAGCTTTTTATTTTAATTAACGGAATGTCGCGTTGAGCTTAACCTGGCATTAATATTATACGTTGAAATATATAAATAAAATAATGGAAACTTTGATGTACGGTCTGACTGGTGTAATAGTGTAAATTGGATAGCAGAGGCACCGGGTTTTATTAAAGAAATTGTTTTCTAATTTGCATAGATTTGGACTGGTGAGAGGTTACGACTGTAGCTAGTTACCAGCGCAATAGTAGAATCGATTAAATAATACATGTCACTCCTAAATCACGTCTTACAAAGTTAGTTCCTAATTTTCTTTGACCATGTCGTTACTTACCGTCAGATGAGGTCACAGTCTTTTCTTCTTTATAATTTCTGAAGTAGAGACATACTAACATGTTAGAACTACAACAATAACACATAATTACACTTATAGCTATGTCACGCGATAATAAATCAATAGTTATAGAAAAGACAAATATACAAAAAAAAACTGTCTGAATATTATATAAATTAGGGAAGCACAGCTGGCACTTCACTCATAAGTTGGGGTGAAGTTTTTTGAAAGATATCAAGTTTTAAGTATTTTTCGACCAGTTCGTCGTATGTCGTCAAACCAGTGGAGCACTATTCCGCGAACTCTGAAAGATATCGGATCTGAGATGTCCATGATTTCCACTCAATTGTTTATTTAAGAAAATAATAACAATATACTATATAACAATATAATATAAATAAATATAGTAGAATGAAATAATTATGTAACTGACTCTATTGAAAATAAAGGCTTTATTATTATTATTATATCTTTAAATGAAAAGACTTGTGTAAGAAGTTGTATCTGTGGCTTTCATGTTACCATTACAGCTTTGGATGTATCACACATATCAAAATTGTACAAAATCTAAAGTTCCTAGTGTAAAAACTCATGTTCAAGTCGGAAAATGACTATATCTCTACAAAATGTCATCAGCAATGATATTGCTTACAATAAAAAATAAAAAAAAAAATATTCTTTATTCAAGTAGGCTCAAAACCACTTTTGAATCGTCAGTAGTCTGACCGTTGGTAACAAATCTACTACCAGTTCGGAAAGTTGGATCCGCTGAGAAGAAACCGGCAAGAAACTCAGCGGTTACTCATTTAAAAATAGTTTTGTATGCTACAATGTGTAATATATTGCTTCTGTAAGCAGCTGGAATAAAGTCCAAACATTTCTATCGTTTAAATAATCTTCAACATTATAATATGCTTTTTGTAAAAGTATGTTTACGACATATTTCTTAAAATTATGTTGAGTGAAGTTTAAAACTGATAGCTATATCTTATTAAAACTCAACCCGACAAGTGATTTCTGAACTTTCTTCACTCAAAAATATGGAACTACAAGTTTTTTTTTAGTTCTTGTATTAAAATTGTGTTTTTCTCTTTTAGATGTATAAATGAATATTATCACGGATATATAAAATGTTACACAATATATACTATTCCGTTACTGTGAGAATTGATGTTTATTTGAAATATTTTCTCTTATGGAAACGCGAGATCTTAATTGATATATCGCAGTTTATTTCAAGAACTCTTTCTTGTTGTCTCTTTTGAACGATATTATCTATACATATAAAAGAGATCTCCAGGTACCTACTGACTCATCACTCATCAATTTGGTAGGATTATTCATTTTGACGAGTACAGTTAAGACCGGATTTTAGAAAATTCCACCCGCTAGGGGGTTGCGGGGCTGTTAACTATTGAGTCATCATATAAGGCGTAGAGACTTGAAATTGGTTAAGAATATTCCTTTTGCTTAGCAGAGATCAGCTAAGAACGGATTTTACGAAATTGATTGAAATTTGGTACAGCGATAATCTAGAGCCTGAAAAAGGACTATAAGCTCTTTGCAGTAATACACAGCAAATAACTCATTGAAGTATTTATACGTATGTTTTTTATTTGTAAAGCAATTTGCCTGAATTAATGAAAATGATACCCACTCAAAGAGATGCAAAATACATTCAACGCAGACGAAGTCGCGGGTTCTGCTTGCATAATATAAACGAGTTCTGAATCTGTTTGGAATCTTTTTAATGACCATCATACCTAAGTAATCACGGAATATCATAGATCATGTAAAAATGCTAATGTCGCGATATAAATATTGCTATATTCTATAGTTAATTATAAAAACGGCTCATTACATGAAAACTTGTAGCCTTACATGCAAATATCTCCATTAACATAATTTTCATTTTAATATAATACATACGGTATAATGCGAATATAATTACCGGTTAATTAAAATATTAAAGATCATAATGTTATAAAGAGCCTTTTTCGAATATTCATTAATATTTTATCCGCCTGTAAATTTTACTTTTATAACGTAATAATGGCGAGGCGCCTTTTAAAATTATAATAAATAGTTTAATCTGCGAGTGAATTGGGTTCATTAAATTTTTAGAGGACACAAAAAGGAGTCCAGATGAATTAAATTTTGCATACGTTTATAAGAAAACCAAAATTTATACCATTTAGTTCATTTTGATGGCCTACAGTGGTGCGAGTGCTTTGCTAGCAGAGGTTCCGGGTTCGATCCCTGGTAGGGCCAGTTTAGGGAATTGCATTTTGTAATTTGTTGGAGTCTGGACTGGCTTCGGTTGTGGCTAGTTAACCCGCCATCAAAGACGTACTGCCAAGTAAGAGATTATTTTCCGGTACGATGCTATCTATGTAAAAATCATAATCCTTAGATTGTCCGGCCGCGTTTTTATTGGCCCCAGTAATTTGCCGCTCTTTATTAACGAAAATAGCTGTCGTCAGCCCCGTCCAGCTCGAACGTTATTGCGTTGATTGCCCCACGGATCGAATAACGCTCAAGTGGCTCTTGGGACTTAAATATTCATGAAAGACTACCAAATAACTTAATAACTTTAATAATAATAAGTTTATTTATTTGGGCATAAAAAGAATGATACAGAATTAAAATACCCTGGACCCCTAAACTAGGTAAGCCCGTGACTTAGGGGTCAGTGTCTTCCCAAGTTAACAATTTATTCTACGCTTAGTCTAGTTATTTAAAGAAAAATTAAAAAATGAAAACTTAATTTAAAACTAAAACATGAGATAGATGGCATAGAAATTAATATTAGTGGTTTATATGTGTGTATGTATGTATGTATGTATGTGTGTGTGTGTGTGTGCGTGCATGTGTGTATGTATATGTAATGAAATTAACATATTTCTGTTGCATTGTAGTCTAAATCATGAAGAAGTATTTTTTTTTTCAATGAATTACCATCAGGTATGATCATGGTCAAGCATTAACCTGTCACGAATAAATAAAAAAAATGTTAAGTGAAAATATGTTGACCTCTCCAGTACAATGGTACCATTACCCGTTTTGCTATCATCGGACCCGAAGTCAATATCTGTCAGAGGAAGTTTAAGAAATTGCATTTTCTAATTTGCCTTACAAAGCCGTGCCAAAAAATTGCAAACCGCTAGGATGCTGTGTTGAAACTATATAGGTAAAGCAACTCTTATCAGTTTATCTTCCTTTCCTCTAAGACTGAATGAGGTTTCCTAGTCAAATGTTAACCTGTCAGTAACAATAAAATACTCTTGTGAATCAGGGAAAATTCATTGTAAGTGACCATCTACCACACAAAAGAACCAACAATCGGTAAAATTGGTAATCCTATTAGTTATCGTTTTTTATATCGATCTATTATGGCGGATCAAATTTGACAAAAAATTTTTGTGTATATTTATAGATAGTACATAGATACATACACACCTATGTTTAATTACAAATAACCCATCAAAGAGTCCAAATGAACCCCTACCAAAAGTTCATGCACTATATTATTAATCTATTACAGGAATAAATAAAAACCAATCAAACAATAAATATAAATATTATAGGATTAAATAAATCGAATAATGCTATATGTTAACTTTTTGAAGTGAAACTTCTTTAGGCGCGTGAGGGTTAAATGTTCACGGATGAACCGCATGATTAGCGTCACGAATATGTGCAGCGTTTTTATGCTAGTTAGTTTGAAGGTAGGTAGTTTTAATATTTACAAATAACATGTGGCCTTTTAGTTTTCCAATTTAATATACTATTTTTTATTAAATATAAAATAAAAACATTTCATGAATTCTCTTTTCTAAATTTTAAAATAAAAAAAAATACGTGGCATTTTTGTTTACAATTCATTTGATTTCAATAAATTTTTTGTATTAATTTTGGACACTTTTAATGTTTTAATGACAGTAAAATTCCTAACATAGCTTCCTTTTTCTTTCCCTCTAAGTCTCGCAAATCTAAAGTTTTAGATTTGTATAAATATAATCAAGGTTAAAAAATTAGTGCCAAAGAAGTTTCACTTCTGGCACGTGTACTTTGTACGCACGCACTTTTAACTTTTTAAACTAAAATATATCTCCCTTTCGATATAAGTTTCACCCACATCAGTAACATTAAAGAGGGCTATGGAAACATTGAATCGACACTTTGAAAATTGTCGCAGAGCATTTTCTCTAAAGGAAACGGTTCATTCATTTTGGGGGTATGTGCCTGTATGTAGGTCACGACAAGCCCTCCTAAATGTTTTTATTGGAGTACCCCTATTTCCGTTTCCGTTTCAATGAAATGAAGAGAATTTTAGCAGCTTTTTTACTTTAAAACGTTTTCTGTCAAATCACATTGACTTGCGGAATTTCAATTTCAACGCTGTTTTTCCAAAACATGTATTATAATGATAGAGTATTTGTCTTTTTTCTTGAAAATGAAAACATTTATACGCCAAATGTGGTATGAAGGTTTGGTGGTATAGTTATATATTAGAGGTGTGTTATATATGTCATTCGAATCGAATTGAATATTGTCTATAAGTAGAATATAATTAAAAAAAATTAAATAATTCGCGAATTAATGAATTGTATCAGGACTTTCAATTGCTTTTTTTTAATTTTAAATAATTTAAATCGTGTATCGAAATATTGGACTTACGAATAATATACTTTTCGTTTAAAAACATTTTGGAATACCTTGAACTTCCACTGAAAATGAACGATTATTTTCCACTGCTGGCAGTATGTATCTGATAAACGAACTTCATTATCACCCGATTCAGTATCGTATTTATTATTTTAAATTTGTAGTAAATTTTCAGATGTTGTATTTGCTACAATATAATTTCTGTTATTTCATTCTCTTTAAGACAGAAAACTGTAATAATTGTTCTATTTGTATAAATATATTTCATTGTATGAATAAAATATACATAGTCACTGTTATATTATAGTTATTAATATTTCGGAAAAAATTAGAATTATTCGATTCGAGTTTCAAATGGAATATTAAAATTCGATTCGATCGGAAATTCCAATTATTCGCACGCCTTTATTATATCGACTTATTTCAGAATGCTAATGTAAGTAGCAGCCCATTAACGTCCTACTGCTGGGCACAGGCCTCCTCACTCATACGAGAGAGGTTTTTAGAGCGTAGACCCACCACGCTACTCCACTGCGGATTGGCAGGCGTAGTACACAAGTGTACCCTCTATTCCTTCACTCTCGTAGTCCGACGTGACGGCAATCCGACACGACAGGAGAGAGATCCGGCGCAGGACCGACGGCTTAACGTGCTCTCCGAGGCACGGGGGTGGATCACACCGCCAACTTCCCAACTTCGGGCAAATATTGAGAAAATCTTAATAGAAAACTCAATATCTATTTCGAATTGGCCCGACCCGGGACTCGAACCCAGGACCTCATGTCTGTAGTCGAACATGCTAACCACTAGACCAATGAGGCAGAATGCTAATGTCTTACATGTTTTTAAATGAAATCATTGCAACAAAATTAACATAAATATTAACGTCTTACTTCTAGGCACAGGCCTCCTCACTCTGAGAAGTGAGGGTTTTTAGAGCATAGACCCACCACGCTGCTCCAGTGCGGATGGGCAGGCATAGTACACAAGTGCACTCTCTATTCCTTCACTCTCATAGTCCGATGTGACGGGAATTCGACACAACCGGAGAGAGATCAGGCGCAGGACCGACGGCTTAACGTGCTCTCCGAGGCACGGGGGTGGAACATACCGCCAACTTCCCAACTTTGAGAAAATCTTAATAGAAAACTCAATATTGATATTTGAATTGGGCCGACCCGGGACTCGAACCGAGGACCTTATGTCTGTAGTCGAACATACTAACCACTAGACCAATAAGACAATCAAGTTACAATATACTGATTTTTTAAAACTGATTGATTATAAATGATGTTCATACAATTCTAAAATAAAATAAGGACTTCAGGAACAAATTATATAAATATGGTATTACAAGCGCAATAAAGCGATCAGTGATGGCTCTATCTGAAATGTGATAATACCAAAGATTATTTCTGTGGGTATAAAAGATTACCGGGTTACGTTAAATCTTAGTTTGCAATTTTCACTCTAAACACTCAGGACGAAAGTTGCTATTCCTTCGTCGTTTGTATTTAATATGTAGAGCGTTTGAAACCGATTTTATTACCAAAGAGAAAGTACAAAGATGTCAAAGGATACCATAAAATATTTTTAACTTTCAGCTGTAATAAAAAAATACTACTGAATGTTTACAGAAAAGTATGTGGCGAAGGTTTTTTCTCTCAACATTTTTATTGATTTATTGGTATAATACCTTTGTATACTTGTACTTTGCTAGATTTGGTTGAATTTTATTTTAGAGTTCAAAAATCGCTGTGTAAAAATGTTTCAATGGGAAAGGTGTCTACCTTAAAAGTGGAAGTTACTGTAGAATTTAGTAAAAAAGTGATTCTTTTTGAGATGAAGAGCCAAATTCCCCATAATTCCATGGGATTGAGTACAAAATATGCTCTGTCCGACAATTTATTTAAAAAGATGGTAAAATAGTACTTTCTTTCCAAGAAATTTAATTAATTGATACTGCTTTTATTCATTATTATGAGTGTTATTAATTTAAGTTGAAAATAGATTTAGTACATATTTATCTGTTTTTTGTGACTTTTTAAGCGTTGTTAGTTGCCTGGAAGAGATCGCTATGTCAACGATAAGGTCGCCAATTGTACTCGATAATGTACACGTTAACTGTAGTTTTTTTTATATGTACTGGGTGTATAGTAAAGAGGCTTTGTATAAAACATGCCACACCAAGGAGACAAGCAAGTTCTTTATAAATATCAACAGCATTTCAGAGCCGGCTATTTATTTTAGATAAGGCTTTAAAGTTGATAGAACTTCTATTGAAAGCTGTGCAATTTCCTGTAAATTTATACTAGCCAGTTTAATCCCAAGGCAAATATTACTTTAGTCTCTCTAAGTATCAAAACCAACAGTAGTTAGTGTGAAACTGGCGAAGTTTTGGTTGAACGCTCTTTCTACGACCTTTTGTTAAGGATTTATCACACATGATTTTAAATTCTAATGTTAAAGCGGTTAAATTTCTACTGGTAGCTCCTACCCTGTGGCTTTACCTGTTAAGGGCACTAAAGTTGGTTTAATTTCAATTGGCACTACATGCGATAGGGAGAAGGAAGCGTTTATTTAAATTGTTCTCAGCGGTACGATATTAAGATTGTAAAAACTCAAAACGTAAAAGACGTACAGATTAGCGAAATGATAATAAATGAGATTGAAAGCCTATGAAACTAGATATTTTTATAAGCAATAGCTAGTTTATAAAAATATGTATACTAATCATGCCGAATAAAGTATTGATACCTATGATACCTAAGATTTTATTAATAGCTAAATGTAAACATATAATTATTTACTTAAAATACAGAATAATTGGTTACACAATTTTGAAGTTCGATTTGTTTGTAACCATGAAAACTTTTAATTTACATTTGAATTATTTGCCTTTATGCTTTTCCTATATTTAAACAATATTTATTGAAGATTTTTATGTAATAAAAATGTCTCGACTGGATATTAGTTCCACATGAAAGTTTAATGTTACACATTAAAAGACTGTTATTAAAGGATTACCTCAAGTTCCGAAACAGTTGTAGATTCGTTATTTAGACTAATGTCGATTATAAAGAGCTTCCTGTGCCTACTCGTATAATGAATATTTTGATTTATAATACGCTAATTTGTTTGTAATTCAAATTAACAGTTTTACACTAAATACCTGCGAAAGTACTTATATCTAAAAATCAAGTTTTGACATTTCTGTCCATCTCCCTGTTTGCTCCTGCTAATTTCTGAAACTACTGGATCGATTTTGAGAAAACTTTCACTGTCAGGTAGTTGATTTTATAAGATTTGGATATCTTAGGGATTAGCTGGATATTGCATAGTCTCGCATACGTTGTTATGAAATACTCCAGTCGTAAATATTCCACAAAATTGCATAAAGGAAAAGATGATTACGCTAAGTATTTGCGTGAGTGTTGTTATTAGTTTACTAGGTTCCGTTTAAACCTGGCCAATTTTAATAATGTGTATCAATTATTCCAGGATACCACTTTTAGCCAGGTAGTGATCTAACTAACAAATATGTTGCGGTACCAAGCTGTGTTACTATTAAGATAAACGATTATTTGCCCTCACTATGTTAGCGCATTACTATCTTAGATTGAATCATTAATTACTATTAGTGAGATGACATTCAAACACTGACCTATACCTATTTAATTAATTAATCCTTTGAATATTTGACATTACTGATATTTAAAACTGATCGTTTATTTATTAACTAGCAAACCGGAGAACGTTTTGCTGTATCATCATAGCTTACATATATAATAAGCTTGTGATTTCCTGTTGTGTATGTGATGGTAAATGATGATAGAGTCAAAGATGGAAGCGCAATAATCTGGAAAACCACAAGTCTCATGCTTGGCGATAAGTCTTTGCTGTAAGGATGATAACTAGCCACGGCCAAAGCGTCCCACCAATTAAGGCTCACACAAATTAGAAAATGCAATTTCCTATATTCACTCTACCGGGGATCGAGCTCGGGACCTCTGCTAATAGAACGAGTACTCGCAACGATGCGTCAGCGAGGTCGACAAATGCTCATAATACAATAAAAACAGATATGTTAATAACATTTGTAGCCCACACCAATATGGTCATAACAATTTTGGCCCGCACCAATGTGCTCATAACATTTGTGGCCCACACCATTATGGTCATAACATTTGTGACTCGCACCTATGTGCTCATAACATTTGTGGCCCGCAACAGTATACTTATAACATATGTAACCCGCAACAATATACTCATAATATTTGTGACCCGCACTAATATGCTCATAATATTTATGGCCCACGCCAATGTGGTCATAACATTTGTGACCAGCACTTATATGCTCATAACATTAGTGGCCCACACCAGTATGCACATAACATTTATGGCCCACGCTAATATGGTCATAACATTTGTGATCCGCACCAATGTGCTCATAACATTTGTGGCCCGCACCAATATACTTATAACATATGTAACCCGCAACAATATACTCGTAATATTTGTGACCTGCACTAATATGCTCATAATATTTATGGCCCAGACCAATATGGTCATAACATTTGTGACCCGCACCAATGTGCTCATAACATTTGTGGCCCGCACCAGTATACTTATAACATATGTAACCCGCAACAATATACTCATAACTCATACATTAGTGCGGGTCACTAATATGCTCATACTATTTATGGCCCACGCCAATATGCTCATAACATTTATGGTCCGCTTTAACAAGCTCATAACATTTGTGGCCCTACTATAAGAAAAGGTTGCCGACCCTTGGTTTAGACTTAAGAAAGTTACAGACATAAACACATTCGTAGCGTTCTCAATCCATGCTTTCTCATTTATACTTATAACTTTGCATAAAGCAGTTTAATAAACGTGGCGGCTATACATTCAGTATGTGACAGACCTTACAACTGTCAAAGTTTTAGTTGAATGCTCTTTCCCGGTCCCAGTTATATACCGACCCAGACGTTTCTGTTATAAATGAGAACAATTCCACAGGATAATGTAAACGGGTCGTTATTGTCCTTCGATTTTTACTTCGCATTGAAATTTATGTTGCGGTTTGGAAAGTTTAGTGAAATATTGGTTTTTGTACAGAAATTGTGTCCTTTTGTGTTGTAAATACGACGACAATGGGTACATTTAACTTAGGCAACTTGAGGTCACAAGTGTTCTATGTTAAGATGTTTTGTTGAATTTGTGTATTTTACTGAAATTATTGGACAATTTCGTCGTTGATTTAATGCTAACTTTGGGATAGTAATAACTGAATAACTCTAAATTTTGTTTTTATAATAATCTTTGCTTGATAGGTATTTTTAACGTAGACATAGCAATCAAGTTGTACAAATTACATCAAAACAGTCAAAACAAACTCAATTCCTATGTTATCGTGCTCGTAATAACCTCATTACCTTATAGAAAGAAACCCTTAATCCTTTTACTTGAGCTTGCAAAAGGTGGCGCTGTAAATGTCTTTGCCAACACTGTTATTATTTAATTAAATTCAAATACTGAATTAATATCTGAAACCTATAATAACATCAAAAAGCCATAATAGCCAAGTGGTGACACGTGTGGATTCTCGTATAGAGAAATCGCGAGTTCGAATCCTGGACAGGTAACGTTAAGTTTGGCTTTATAATAATGAATATTGCGTGATTGGTTGCTAGTTTACAATCGATCATTGGTTTTTTTGGGTGAAGGAAAACATTTTGAGGGCACCTGCATATCCCGGGAGTAATTCTTGGTTATGTGATGGGACTATGCTCAAATAACCCACTCTTTTATGAGTGAGGAGGTGTGTGCCCAGCAATAGGACGCGAATAGGCCGCTACTTATTTTTTTATATTAATAGTGTCATCCATAACAATACAAATATGTATTTGAGGAGTGGATGTACCAAAACGATTTTAACAACAATTGAATATGTTGAAGGGCTCAGTAATTTGGCTAGATAAGTAATACAAATTTTCCGATTCTTTAAAATTATATCCTACACTTTACTCTTCTCGTGCCACCAACAGAATCTCGCACTCCTGCGCTACCATCAGTTATACCACTTTATAAAACTCCCCACTCGTAAAGTAATAAACGGAAGTTAATCTTGAGACAATTTCCGGAATATAATTGACATATTAAACTTTTACGTAAGTAGGTATTTAGTAGCCCATTGACGTTTTACTGATGGACACAGGCCTTTTTCCTCAAAGGAGAGGGTTATATAAGAGCATAGATCCACCACGCTGCTCTACTGCGGATTGGCAGGCATAATATACTAGTGCACTCTCTATTCCTTCACTCTTACAGTCCGATGTGACGGGAATACAACCAGAGAGAGATCAGGCACAGGACCGACGGCTTAACGTGCTTTTCGAGGCACGCGGGTGGATAACTTCGCCAATTTCCCAACTTTGAGCAAATATTAAGAAGACCTTAATAGAAACCTCAATATTGATTTTTAATTTGACCTGACCCGGGACTCGAATCCAAGACCTCATATCTGAAATCGAGCATGCTAAACACTGGACCAATGAGGCAGAGGGATAAGTTTTATTAATATAATTACAAATACCCAAAATATAGCAATATAATAGTATCACAAATGTAATAAAAGTGATATCTAACAAAAATAAGTACAAGGTATTTATAGAGAGATAGTGATCTAATAATAATCGTTAATAAAACAAATTAGTTTATTACTTTGTCAATGTAGGTAAAAATATTAATTAACATAAAAAGGAAATTTAAAAGTTATCCCTCGCCTGTACGAAGTCTGTAACAAACTCAGTCGGGTCTTTTTATGGCTGTCTCACAACATCAGTTAGCTGCGCAAGCAAGTTTAATTAATTACTAAGCTTTTTAATAAAAAGAAGTGTTTAACAAGATAAAATCTTGAAGTAGAATAACAAGCATTAATTTTTAATAATACACTTTGAAATTTTGCCGTTGTTAAATTGTATTTTTTTATGTAACAAATGTTATGAAATTCTATACTATGTTATTATTAGTTCATAGTATCCTTATATACAATATTTCATTCATCCATTCAAATTCATATACATTTTTTTTTTACTATTTAAATGTAAGACAAAGTTGCGAGGTTCAGCTAATACCAGTATATATAAAGGTTTCAATAACACAAATATTTGCTTCTGGCATGTTATAATATCAAAATGTATTTTATAAAGTAACATGATTGAAAGGTAATTCCATTAAAAGATTATGTGTTACATGTTTTGGCTTTGTAGTCCTTTATTTTGTGTTTGGTTTGTTGGGTATTATATCTTCTTTGTTATGATTATCCTTCAGAGAGAGATTAGCTTTTTGCCTTAGGCTTTCTATTTGTTATTTTTTCCGAAATGAAACTTAATATTTCAATTATTTCATAAGTAAAAATCTTACTCAGTTATGAGAAAAAACAGCTTACATTGACCTCGATGCTCCCCTTGCTGTTTGGTAGGCGATACATATCTCAGAATCAGCTCACTAGGTTTTCGTTTACTGTTTTAGATAATTATAAGTAATAAAAAATAATTTGGCACTTTCTTTATTAAAAAGAAACTAAGCTCTAAAATGTGCTTATAATATATATAAAAGAGTATAATTAACCATATACAGTCAAGTACTCTCGCCTACGGACTGCCTCATTGGTCTAGTAGTTAGCATGTTCAACTACAGACGGTCCTGGGTTCGAGTCCCGGATTAGGCCACTTCAATAATCGATATTGAGTTTTCTATTAAGATATTTTGAATATTTGCATGAATTTGGGAAGTTGGCGGTGTGCTCCACCTCCGTGCTTCGGAGAGCACCTTAACTCATCGATCCCGCGCCTAATCTCTCTCCGGCCGTGTCGGATTCCCATCACATCAGACTATGAGAGTGAAGGAGTAGAGAATGGATGCCTGCCAATCCTTAGTTGAGCAGCATGGTAGGTCTATCCAATAAAAATCCTCTCTCGTATGATTGAGGAGGCCTGTGCCCAGAAGTGGGACGTTAATGTGGGACCAACGAAGTCAATAGATGCCGCTGGTGCAATAGTGGCAGGGGGTGGGTAGGAGGTGTAAAATTTATGAACTTTTAAGAATTAGTGTGCTCGCCAAAAAAGGAGTGTTAAAAAGTCATATATATATTAATCTCTACTTCCCTGATAATAAAAATCCGTGACTCCTTTCCTAACGTATATATAGAAAGATGTCCACAAGTATGGACATTCCCATCCGCGGAGATAGAAAGAAAATAAGTATTATTCTTTTCACACCGTTGTGTAATTATCTAAATAGATGGTTTATATATACTACTATAACTTTATTTGTTATTTGTTGTCAGAAATTTGGCTCCCAGAAGGGCTAGAAGCCTCAACGAGTGTTCGTGGAACTTCCGTTGACTACGCTGCTGCGTTGATGCTGGCAGCAATGGCGGCAGTGCTGCTGGCTGCTGTGGGATACCAATGTGCTGCGACATGGCGATGGATAATGGGAAGGTTGGTATAATTAGAAACACATTATTAACAATAGTTCATAATTAACGCAACTTTAGGTTTTAAGTCGTTCTTTGATATCATCATCAATCGTAGACTAGAAATAATATAACATGTGCATATCGGTATTCGACGATTCCAAACTGCTGTAAAAGTATACTACTTTAGTAAAGAAAAGCAAAACGTGACAGGTATCTAGTTTTTGGGTGGAATTATGAAAAACTTTTCAGATCCATGTTTTCAAAGAAATCCATAGGAAAGGATCGGAGTATTTTTTTCAAATATTTACTTGTTTTAACAACGTTCATGAGCTCTTCTTATAATCCAACCACGATGATTTTATGATATTGAAACCTTTGAAATGTTTTCTGCTCAAAATGTTTATATGACGATAGCTAAGTTATCGACGACGATAACAAGAACCATTTCTTAAGGCTTTTATTCCATCGTCTCCATTTTTTTAGTCTATCTATTGCATGTTGTATAAGAGCTGAATACGGAGTGGGGCTAAGGTTAAAGACGCTTAGCGGAGGATTAAAGGACAACATAGCACGCATCAGCTGTTTCACCTGCTTGACGGTTTCATAAAACCATACAAATTATTATTTTTTATCAGAGAAATAACTATAATGTTATTAACGACAATTAAAATGCTTATTTACTCATTTACAAGTATATATATTAATTGCCACATTGGTCCAGTGGTTAGTATGTTCGGCTAAATTCATGAACCCGCACTGGAGCAGCGTGGTGGGACTATGCTCTAACAACCCTCCTATGAGGAAGCCTGACCCCAGCAGTTAGACGTTTTTTTACTGCTGCTGCTACTTACCTTACCTTTTTATATATAAGAATATTTAATAAACATCATAATCAATTAACACATTTCTCGAAGAAACTTCAGTAAAAATTATACGAACCACAAGAAGTGTTTAACTAATAAAAAAATAGTCTCAAGTAACTCAAAGACGATTTTTCTCCTTTTTTATACAGATAATAAAATACATGTCGATATAGAAGCTTTTCCAAAAAAGTTACGTATTCATTAAAGATATCAAGAAATCATGACCACGTAAACAAGGACGTATAGAAGGTCTCTACGGTTCAATATAAAGGAAACTAAGAGTAAGGCCTTCGAATAATATGCCTTGAGGATGAGATGAAATATATGAAGGAAGTTCCGATAAAACCCGTTAAGGTTTAAGTGGTATTATATTCAGCGTGACAACAATGGCGACGGCACGACTTAATGAACAACCTTCATACCCAAACTATGTTTTAATTAAATCGTATTTTGCATATAAACTCGTTCACTCGTTTAGTTATTTTGACGTAGCACTGGAGTTGCGAGATGAAACTTTTAGCAATAAAATGGATATCGCTATTAATTAAGAAACATTTGCGACTTTATCTTTATAAATATTCTGACGAACCCAAAATAAAGACAGTCGAAGTCGTTTGACTTCTACACTAGAGATTGATCATCAGATAAGGCATTTTTATTTTTGTAACATTCAGTCTGGGTAAACGTACTTAGCCTCACCGTCCTATGGCACAACTATCAAAAGAGCAATATGTCATTGCGTAGTAAATTCTTGTAGAGACCTACTGTTAAAATTTCAGTCGAATCGAACGAGTAGTTTTGTTTTGACATCGTGTAGAAGCGAGAAAGTCCACTGATTTGAGACAAATGGAGAAAGAGCAACATCGGTTGGCGATTCGATTCTTGTTTTTGGAAAGGAAATCGTGTAGCGATTTCAAAAAGTGCATGGATGCTGTGTATTGTGATTCTTCTCCTTCGATGGTGATTATAAAAACTTGGGTTAAGGAGTTTCAATGTGATTGTAGGCTTAGGTTTTAATGAGCCACGCCCAGATACCTCGAAAACGGCTACCACGGAGGATAACGTAAGAAAAATCCACGATCTCGTATTGGTACACCACTGATTGAAGGTTCACGAAATAGCTGAGATAGTAGGGATCTCAATAGACCACGTGGGTCATATCCTGATGTATTGGTCATGAGAAAACTGTCAGCGCGATGGCTGCCACGTTTCCTTGCTCTGGGCGACAAACTCAACTGTGAAAACCACTTCAGAGCACTGTTTGACAATGGTTACGCGCAATCCAAAGGAGATTTTTGTCATTTCGCGATCAAAGATGAAACCTGGTTACACACCTGAGACCAAGTTAGAGTCAAAACAGTGGACTTCAGTCGGCAAACGTGTTCTGAGGAAGGTGAAAACTGTCCTATCGGCCGGAATGGTGGTAGCCACAGTTTTTTGAGATTCCGGGTCACTCGTCGTGCAGAAATTTATGTCAAATAAGGAGAGTCCAACTTTGTAGAGCCCCGGAAAACGTATTTTTCAGAAGGGTTACAAAAATTTGAGGATCAAGGGGTCAAGGGGGTCAAGGGTATCGAACTCAAAGCAGTTTATATCGATAAATAAATCGCCACTTTTCCAAAATTTTGGTTTTTGTTCTTATATAGGCTAAGTACTTATCGAACACCCTCGTAGTGTCTATATCTTCGATAATTTGTAAAAAAGCAATCTTTTTGCACCTGCTCTCGAGAACAGCTAATTGCAACTACTCATAGATACGTCTTAAACTTTAAAGATACGTAAAAATTTCTTATACACAACTACACAGTTGATTCCAGAATAGCTTATATTACCTTGTGTTAATAATGTTATCCAAAGTGGCAAATATGATGGTGCGACATCACAAAATGTGGTGATCTAAACATTAAAATGAATTTTTTAGTGGTAATTTTGTACACGTTAGTTTTTACTCCTGGGCCCGTAGACAACGTTACTTTCGAACTACTAACGCTCAAAAAATGTATGAGAATGACGTTCAATTTTTCGATTAGTTTTGATATGAAACGTCATTCCCATACATTTTTTGAGCGTTAGCAATATTCGAAAGTAATGTTGTCTAGAAGCCCTCTTCTTTTTTCTTGACGGAGGGGAAATGTTCAAAAACATACCCGAGATCTGGGGAAGAGATATCGGGTTATGTGAGATTCTTACCCACTAAAACCTCCATCGCATGTCTGCTGGGGGAGGTGGTATTGGCTACTCGGGCAGAACATACCAACGCCACCCTTGCACCAAAATCTGACGGTCATCTTGGAGCAGACAGTGTCCCCACAGTGACAGCTCACGACCTCGCAACCCTCGCAGGCATAGCGGCAGTTCGGCTGCCACGGCGGGCCCGATGTGCAACTGTGCGAGCGGGATCATCCCTCTCACGGGTTCTTTCGGCAGTCTCGTTTTTGCAAAGAACATCTTCACAGACGGAGACTACTACCCTCCACGCATCTGGCTCTTTGAACATCACTGCTACTACGGATTTAGCCGAAAGATCACGCCCTATCTGGTCGATCAAATTGCGTCGTTCGGAGTACCACGCGGGGCACTCTTCAATCGTGTGCTGGGCGTCGTCTTGTTCTGCCTCACAGTGATAACATCCAGGGGTTTCCTTCCTTCCAATGTCTAGAGGCCCTGGTTGTGCCCTTTCATTTATATATCTCGTATAATTAAATTAAAATTGTTTCCTACTTCTTATATACGAGTACATACATAGATCACAAAATATATTGAAGCAATGTGAAATTTTATTCTTTTTTGGGTAGTAAAAAGAAGATGGATGTTGTGAAAAATAATTTGCATAATGTCGGATCTAGGAATCGATAAACCACTTCCCAGCTTTTCATGCAAAGCCGCTCTTAAGCGGTTTTTCGTTTAGAAAATATTTGACTTACGAAAGCGTTTCGAATGTAATTCCAATATTTATGGAGGTTTTTTGCCCTTTACGGATTGGGCGCTATATTTTATACGTAATTTTTTGTTAGCTTGAAAAAATGGGGCTTGGGTCATATTTCAATGAAATCTCAATTAATTTTCTCATTTAAATGATGCGTATACATTTACAGATTCAAAAAAATCTCTTCTACTATACATGTTACAAGTTTTTTAAAAGTATATGAAAATTATCCTATTGTAGATGTATCCAATAGATATTTAGGAGATATAAGAAATCGATTTATATACGGTATCTAAATTACTGTTGGTCATGTTTGTATTATCTCGCATTGAAGAATGTCTGAGTGTGAGAGAGAACTCCAAATTTAGTTAAACAATCAAATAATACAACTTTTCGTTAAATGGCAACCGTTTTAGGAAAATACTTGAATCAATATACAATAATATTGAAGCAAAACACGTAGCCACTCCTAGTAAAAACTAGAAAGACCATAGATTTTTTACCATTTATATACAAATATAATATACCATTTTACGATAACCTTCGACTTAATTAAGGCAATTGTTATTTTTTGTATTATATAGTTTGGTATTATATAGATTTCTTTTAAAATAAAGCCATACTAACGATGAAACTGTTAAGTTTACACGAACTTTCTTCCATAAACATGCTTTTGTTAACAGAACACGTCGTGAATCCGAAGACAGCAACTGTGACTCCCTCTCTCGTCAAGCAGCAATACGTATAAGCCATTCTCTTCCTGACCTGCAAACCGAGCCACTGAAGCAGGAATATGTGCAGGAGCATAAAGATGCTGGGAAGAAGGTAAGGATTCCTTACACTAATTGGATTTTTCCGTATTTTTTATTGCTGACTGATTAGCGCTTTACTATGATGCCATTTGGTGGTAAGCTATGATACAGTCTGAGATGGAAGCGCGCTAATCTCGTAAGAGACAATTTACCTCTTATGGTTTGCTGTTAGAGTGGTAACTATCCACAACTGAAGCCTAATTCTAATTTGTCTGAGTTCCAGACTCAGACAAATTAGAAAAGTAATTTCCTGGCATTTTCCTACCCCAGATCATACCCGAGACCTCTACTATCAAAACGACTACTCGCATCAATGCCCCAATCTTGTCAAACGTATATTAAAAAAGATACTATATAGAATGAAGGTTTAAAAAATCAATATTAACTATAACCGTGAAGCTTTTAATTGAGCTTAAGTAAATATGTATGAGTTCATATTGGCGTGTATATATACTCGTATTTACGTTATATGACTATATGTTTTATATATAATGTTAAATCTCCTTATGTGTATATTTGAGTATGTGACTAAACTCTAGGGTAATAACTGGACCGATTTTGAGATTCTTTTTGTGCTTAGGTGGATTTGGTAACGATGTGGATAGACTTCTCGTTTAAACTTTCTTATATTTTTTATTTCCACGAGACTTTGCTTTATATTCGCATCTAGTTATTTTTTCAATTGAGAGTTAGGAGTCCGGATGGAAGTACTATTTCGTGTTAATGCCTTATCGCTGATGAGTCATTAGAAACATTTACGAAAGGAAAACATTAGACCACTTAGTGCCAAAGCGAACGGCGATACAACAAAAAGCTTTTATGACGGTTATATTTCATAGGGTTGCTATATATTATGGAAAAAATAACGTAGTTTGTTTAGTTTGTTATCCCTGGGAAATGCTTTTACGCACGTCAACCAGCCGGGAGTGTGGAACACACGCACCCGGCTTTTCAGGAGTCTGGGACGCATTGTTCAGGCAGAATACCCTCTAAACCCTGCAGACTCTCGTCATCTTAAAGCAGCACACCAGCAGGTCGTTTGCACAATCCTATATGGTGTCCTCGATGAAGCCGAATTAGGGTCCAAAACTATTGGAGGAGACGCTCAAATCTGTGCCTTCTGCCACCCACCCTTTTACAACGAATAGGAGGAGCTTCAGGCGCCACCTCCCGTTCCCTCTCAAGTGCTTCCTTTAGCGAGATAACGGCCTCACAAAAGGAGGCTTTGCTCTCCAAACGCGGGGAAAGCCTGCCAAACTGCATTGTAGGAGCGTGGCGGGTTTATATCTTAATTCTCAGGGACCTGTTCCCAGCAGTGGGACATTTATAGACTACCTTTCTGACATCGATATCACTGAGCACAAATAGCAATTAATTGGCAAAAATCTTCAGCAAAGTCTTAAATATGCGAAAATTAATTTTAAAACAATCCCTGTCAGAATTGACATCATATTAACTTTAATCTTATTTATAAATTTCTAATAAATTTTTTATTAGTGTTATACTTAAGTTGAAGCCATGAAGGCCTAATGATGAAACACATGACTTCTTCAAGAAAGTCGCGGATACAAATTCAGGATACTTATCAATAAATTTCTCATAAAAAGAGACTTGCTTATTTATTATTTATAATTCATTGTCACTTTTTGGTGAAAGGACACGTGAGGAAACGTGCATATTCTGTGAGTAACTCTGGTTTATTTGTAGCCTGCTAACTCCCATTGGAGCAGCGTGGTGGGTCTATGTTCTAAAAGCCATCGCTTCTAATCATGAGTACCGTAACCGTAGGATGTAAAATGGTCTGCTATTTCACTTACGTTTATAATTAAATTTGTAGTACTAAAGTTATACTTTTCAGTCATAAAATAATAAAGCTTACAAATAAATAATTAATTTTGTTGTTTCCACAAAAGTTCAATGTCCTTTACAATGTTTTAGTTGGAAACAATCTACCGGGTTGTTTGAAGAAGCCTCGGTACACTTTAATTAAAAGAGTGTCTATGTCTTAATTAATTGAATACTTAATATAGCTTAAGTGTAAGAAATAATTACTTTGTAGTAACTATAGTTAAATAAAATTTAATTTATGTATACTTATATTACAAATGTACTTCTCTCTGTTCTAATTTTCATTAATAATAATGAATTAATAATTTACATAAAATAGTAGGCGAACCTTTGTATGGGCATTTTAAGAAACAATAATTCATTTCATAAGAAAATAGTGTTTTGAGCTTTTCATCACATAAGTTAAAATCTGTCACTCATTGGTCAGCATGTTCGACTACAGACATGAGGTCCTGGGTTCGAGTCCCGGGTCGGGCCAATTCAAAAATCAATATTGAGTTTTCTATTAAGATTTTCTCAATATTTGCCCGAAGTTGGGAAGTTGGCGGTGTGATCCACCCCCGTGCCTCGGAGAGCACGTTAAGCCGTCGGTCCTGCGCCTGATCTCTCTCCGGTCGTGTCGGATTCCCGTCACATCGGACTATGAGAGTGAAGGAATAGAGAGTGCACTTGTGTACTATGCCTGCCAATCCGCACTGGAGCAGCGTGGTGGGTCTATGCTCTAAAAACCCTCGCTCTTCGGAGTGAGGAGGCCTGTGCCCAGTAGTGGGACGTTAATGGGCTGCTACTTACTTTTTACCTTATTACTAAATAACTTAAATAAGCCAAGAGATTTATTTAAAAGTCTCAATTAGTTCTCGCTTCTTACATTTAACCCTTTATGCATACGTTTTTACCATTTAGAAGAAAATGAACGAAAAATAGACGTTATAAATTTACGTAATACCACTCTTAATTACAGGACTTTCGAAAATTTCACGTGAGTTTACTGTCATAACTCATCAATATTAGAATAAAATCTTAAAATGGAACCAAATAAGACCCGATATAATTAGCTAAACCTTATTTTATTTAAGTAAATATATGTTAAAGGTGACCGAACAAATTAAATAATCCAACCCGCCAGACATGCGCCAGACTGCAAATAAGCTGTATTGTGTTTGTGATGTCCTTAATTATTGGCATTGCTTCGTTTTACGAGTGTTAATGGAAAGAATATTTGAATATTTCCACTCAAAGTCTGAACTTCAGCTTTAAAGTTTGCACAAATCTGTATATAACAATAAACTAACTGCCCTCTTCGTGTTGTGGTCAGCTCGTTAAACTAATGTTTTATGTATATAAGAGTTTTAAATAACGACGTGGTACGGCCCTTACTTACAAAACATAATATATTTAGTATCATTCTACTTCTTCTTCATGTGCCTCTCCGACTAACGAAGGTTGGTAGTCAGTTGTCCATATTTAACTTTGTCCCTCGCGAGGCTAAATGGTGCTGGAGGTGAGCGGCACTCGCGATCCTGGTCCACTCGCTGTTGTTACACAACCAGGACTTCCTCTTGCGGCCAATATGCCTCTTGCCAGCCACTTTGCCCATCATTATTAATTGTAAGAGTCCGTACCTCTCATGTCTTAGACCATTCCCCAGATACCTTCATCGTTTATACAACCTTCTTCGTTTTGACGGTCTTCCAAAGTTTTCGCCCGAAAGTTCCCGACAATCCATTCGTCGCGAGACCAAAATCAGCTGACCCATAAAGTAGCCAACGAAGAGGTCGTTGGCATGCGTCGGTAGGCCCACATTTCAAATGCTTCTATGCGTTTTCTGAGTATCATTACGTCGTTAATAAAGAATTTGCCATGACTTCATTGTAGGTTTTTTTGCTTGCTTTTTCTGCATTACCTTCAACAGTACATGTACCTGAATATCCAAAAAAATAAAGCTTAACAACTAACTTTAAAAATAGCTGAAATATACAAAAAAACTTTACATTATATTAAGAGACGCAAAATAAAGTTATTGTTTAATATTTAAGGGGTTGGTGAGTTACAATTGGACTTGCCTTTGGTGTTGTCTACAAAAGGCTAACAATGAGGTTTTGATGGCTGTTTGAAGGATTTGATAATTCCTCTGTAAAGACATTTAATCTCTGTTTGTTTACTAGAAAAAAAAACTTACCAATATATTTTTTTTATATGTAACAAGCTATGGGACGATACATATTTGGAATAGAGATTTTATTTATTTATTATAGTGAAACCCGGATTTTACCACACTGAAGGGACTTTAGTTATAATAAGGTTTCGTTCTTAACTAGAAGTACGATTCGTTTTAACAAGTTAAAAACGGTAAAAAACCTTGATACTTAGCACCAAACAAAAAATTAAAAGTACACATGTCAGAAACTTCTTTGGCAAACTAATTTTCAAGCCTTGTTTACATTTTTACAAATCTAAAATTCTAGATTTCCGAGACTAATATTAAAAGTGTCAAAAATAAATACAAATAATTTATTGAAATCTCAATGACGAATTGCAAATAAAAATATCGCCTGCTTTTTTTTGTAAATTTTAGAAATTATTAATTTAATTTGTTTTGTAAAATAAAATGTAGAAAAGAATATTTATGAAATATTTTTATTTTATAGTTTATGAAAAATAGTATATTAAATTCCACGTGTTATTGTAAATATTAAAACTATCTAAAAAGAATTAGAATAAAAAAACGCTGTACATCTTCGTGACGATCATGCGTTTCATCTGTAAAACTTTTACCATGCTCCTAAAGAAGTTTCACTTCATAAATGACTGTCTTACGAAAAGCTTAATGGATAACCTGAAACATTAATCAAGTGAGCTTAAATGGCTAGGAAATGTAAAGTAAAGATTGTAGATTGATAGAAATCATTAAATAGCGGTCAATAACATAAACTGCAATGATTAAAAATTCCATTACAAAGACGTTTTTTTAGTATTTACGACGATTTATTTAGTATGTCTGCAAATCGAGAAATTCGTCACATTAAAGTTTCACTGTTTATTCCTGAAAATTTCTTAATGTTAATCAACTAAGCTTTTATAGACACAGTTCGTTGCATCAACTAATATTTGAACTATGTAATTGTATTCCGTGATCTCATCGTTGTTACACTTGTCCCGTCACGTCCCCGTATCGTGTGTAAATATTTATTACATCCAGTTTACAGATAGGATCATATTGTGTATTTTGGATCATTTTGATAATCATGAGTTCAATTGCCTTTATAATTTATAGCTTTAAAGGGTATTCAATGTTTTAACGCCGTCATGAAAATAACCTTTAATTTGTATATTGGGTTTTTCTTGAGTTTAGATTTGTTTTCATTGTCTAATTCTAAGTCATATTCATAATTGCTTAAAATTTTTTGAAATAAAGGCTTTATGCCTATACTATAGTTTTTAAAATTGAAAAAGTGTAAGTAGCAGCCCATTAACGTCCCACTGCTGTGCAAAGGCCTCCTCACTCCGAGGAGCGAGGGTTTTTAGCGCATAGACCCACCAAGCTGCTCCACTGCGGATTGGCGGGCATAGTACACAAGTGCACTCTCATAGACCGATGTGATGGTAATCCGACATGACCGGAGAGAGATCGGGCGCAGGACCGACGGCTTAACTTGCTCCTCGAGGCACGGGGATGGATAGAACGCCAATATGATACACTTAATGATAAATAAATAACTAACTAGCGTCGTTTGCTTGTCACAATAGTGCACGTGTGCCAGTCGTAAATACGACATAATAGAAAGCCAATTGAGCGTACACTTTCCTACTTAACAACAGTCCAATCGCGTACATATAACCTCGTCTAGTGACAAGTAGACGGCGGGGCTTTGGATGAAGAATCTGGTGGTATTTTCATTGATCCTGAATCGGGAATCTACGCGAGTGTGAGCTGTCGAAGGGGCTCACATTAAATAAAAAAAAACATAATCAACATTTTTAACCATGAAGTATGCCAACTTGGTTGGCAAGTGTTTGAAATAGGCAATAAATATTTTATTGATACTAACTATATCGACGAATATATAAAAAGGTATAGTTTTATGCGAAAATCGGTAATTGGAGACCGAAATATAACAAAGAAGGCCTTTAAATTTTAGATTTTATTGCAAGAACTACGAAACTTTTTACAAGTCCTCAGAGCTTTATGTTACTATATAACCCCTTTGTATAGACTGTGCTGGAGTACTGCGCCGTGATATGGTCTCCTTGTTACTTTGTTCATTCGGATAGTATTGAGCGCATACAAAAGAAGTGTTTAAAAATATTCACTTACCACAATGGTCTCTTGAGACAAATACCTTCAAAGTCAATGTCAAAATATCTTTATTCAAGTAGGCCTATTACAGCAGTTTTGAATCGTTAAATATCGTTTTTTCGATATATTATTTAAAAGAATGACTGATGATAACATTAACGGTTTACAATCTAAAGTTACGAGGGTTCCTTCACGCCCTGATCTGAGAAGAGCCCACAACAAACTCAGTCATTGTGTACGTTTTTTTGTCATCATCATTACAATATATATTTTAAATTTATTCTATATCTATATCCATATAAAGTAATTTATTCACTCCCACGCTTTTTGTCTTCCAAATATTTTTTGAAATTATAGAGCTTCTTACGCAGCTCGACTCAAAAAATTCAATATGAATATTAATTTATTAATATATTAAATATTTGAAATTTCAAATTCAAGTAGTAGGTTAAGCAATATATTTCCTCTTGATGTCTTTAAAAACAACACCTCTTATCACAACCCTTCAGTCAGAATGTGTCGGTCTTATAACGACCATATAGGGTCTCAATAAACTCTATTCATTTATATGATATTACTTAAGTATATCAAATATTGTGACCTGTTTTGGCTGCCTTAATAAATAAATACCATAAAAGTTAATAATAAATTTAAAGTGACTCAAGACGAACAAATTCATGAATACTTTACCATAATACATCAGCATCCTTCTTTTGTTTCTTGCAATATGAATTATTTTTCCACTTTTTTTTATTCGTCATCGCTCGTCGTTTGAAGCGATTGACGTCCACAGCTGGACATAGGTCTCACGTAATGATGTCCACAAGGCTCGATCTTGCGCCGCCTGGCTCCAGCAGCTTCCGGCGACCCTCTTTATGTCGTCGGTCCACCTTGTGGGGGGTCTCCCTACACTGCGCCGCCTGGTGCGGCTTCGCCACTCCAGCACTTTCGGGCCCAAACGTCCAACGGGCCGTCGGACTTTATGCCCCGCCTATTACTATTTCAGGGTCGCGATTCGTAGGCTATGTTAGTGACTATGGTTCTGCTACGGATCTCCTCATTTCTGATTTGATCGCGTAGACAAACTCCGAGCATAGCCCTTTCCATCGCACGCTGAGTGACTCTGAGCTTTCGTATGGGGCGCATAGTCAGCGACCACGTTTCGGAGCCGTAGGTCATCACTGCCAACACGCACTATTCAAAGAGCTTTGTCTTAAGACACGGAGGGATATTGGACGAAAGGATCTGCCGAAATTTCCCGAACGCTGCTCAACCGAGTTGGATTCGGCGGTTAACCTCTTTGTCGAAATTGGACCTACCTAGCTGGACTATGTGTCCCAGGTATGTGTAGTCATCTACAATTTGGAGTGCTGAGTTCTAAACGATGACTGGGTGGCGCGGCACATGGATATTGGACATAACTTTTGTCTTATCCATGTTCATTTTTAGAGTGATAAAAAAAATGTTTCTTTTTTAATCATATTTTTTTCATTATTAAATTAATATTGATTTGAGTAGAAGACTATTATGTAATAAAAGATATATTACATAAGATAACCATCAATTTCAATATTGTTTTTACCCCTTCGCTGATACGTACTAAGGGAAAAATAGATATGTTATACGAAATAGTAATAAATTCTCTTAATTATTTTGTTCCTTTGATATTATATTCACAAAGCGTGAACCTCGGGCTATTTGTTTTACTGAGGGGAGATGAACTAATGAACGAATGAAAACGAATTTCAGTGTCTGAGACTGTCGTTAATGCAAGTTTATTTTATAATACAAATAGTTTCAGGAATGTTGTGCAGTACAAAATGCAATTAAAGTCAAAATTTCTTTGCATTACTGACAGCACGTTTGAAGTCTTATTTTATATTTTTCAACTTTAAAAACAAAGCAACGAGATTTATTCGCACTCTTTTAGAAAGTAAAGAGAATTTCTTGAAGATTTAAATGAACACTTGCAAATTTATTGAAAGTAACTATTTGTCTCATATTTTTGAAGAAGAACAAGAGTAGTTTGTCATTCCTTTTTAAGAATACTTTACTATTATATACTCTACTAATCTATTTACCTTATAAACGTTAAGTTATTATATATAAGTAATAAAATAATAAGAAAATAGTTAAAAAGAAATTTCTAAAATGTACTGTATATTAATTATAACACAGATTTTAAAACATTCATTAATGCAAGTCTTAAAATATATAACGGTAAATTAAAATTTAAAAGCCAAGACCTCAATTAAAACCTCACATACGAAATTCACAACAGTTTTATTATGATAAAGTAAATACAGAAACAACCTTAATATATATATTAGTACACACACACACACACACACACACACACACACACATGATTTGTGTGTGTGTCGGAGAATAGGAGAGAAGGAGTATAAACGCCGAAGGAGTATAGACAGATGGCGTCAGCGTTCCACAGACTTTTACACACACATGCACAGATAGATATAGATATATATATATTTATAAAAATATATATAAACGTTTAATAAAGAAGGGTCCTTAAAAGCTTTTTTTTACAAAAAACATTTTTAGAGGAACTTGTTGAATCTGTCTGATATGAAACATTAAATGTTTGACATATTTTCAGTGTTGCTATAAAAAAATATATTTGATAAGTGAATAAGTTAGAAGTGAAATGTAATATTGGACTGCAACTTTTGTAAATATAAAAATTAACATTAAAACATATTGTTGTACACTTACTATAATATGTATTTCTCAAAATTATTATTTAAATACATGGATTTATTTGAAGCCCCTTCGCAGTCGAAAGAAACGTGGTAAAGATTTTTTTATGAAAATAAAATATACTTCGGTGAAATAATTAGAATATATGTGTGTAAGAATTTCAGCTCAATATATTGTGTGTATTTTTTGAGAATATGATGAAAAGTATTCCCTTTAAAGAGACAAATAATATTTCCATCTGCTATAGTGTGGTTTGTTCTTTTAATAAGATAATAGTCAATCTATACGTAATTTTAAGCCTATTTTAGTAAGGCTTCTTTTTTCCTTATTTTATTAGACGAAATATGTCTATGAAACAATTTTTTCTGTGAACGTTTATAACTGTATTATGGATATTATTTTCTCCGCTTTAAATTATCAAGGCGCCTTTTGCCTATTAATTTAATTAATTTTAATACTTTGCAATAAATTACTTTCATTATTTTGGTAACCGATATTTACGTTTTAATAAGTTTCTCGGAAAAATAAAAGGAAGTAATAAATGAAATGAATAAGAATTTTTGTATTAATTATTCACTCACATTGAATTTACAATTTTTGTTTAGGTGCTGCGGCAAACTACGCTTCCAATAGTGCCCGATCGTCACCAGACGTTCCAGCGACAGTTGTCCCACCGACTGGATTTACCTTCAATACAGTTCAGCATCTGCAGCTTGGAACGTGCTGACTCTTCTATTGGACTTATTAAGGTATTGTTAATTCAGTTTTATGCATAATTACTTGCTGATATTCTCAAATCCATCTGTCCGAAGAGAAGTAACAAATTTGGTTAGCATAAAAAAGGTTTTAGTGAGCCAATCTCAAAAAATAGACATAGAGTCAATATTTTTCCTTTAGAACCTTTACAAGGGAACAATTCTATCATACATGATATTTGCGAAACTTTTACCGTTTACACAGCGTATACAACGGAAGCTCTCAAAAGGAAAGAAAGATCCGATGTTGAATCTTTCTTTATTGACGCACCGCTACTGTTGGTGTTAGAATGATGTTATAGCTACATAACTCTTCAGCAATAGGAGGATTCAAATTCAAAATATTTGACATTACATTTATAGCTTATTGGTTGTGCATGCAGGAATGTTGGTGCCAACACTCTTGTATGGTAGTGAAAGTTGGGTATGACAGAAGAATCACAAAAGTAAAATAAATGCGGTAGAGATGAGAGCGTTGAGAAGTATGTGCGGATTAAAACTGAGTGATAGAGTAAGAAATGGTGTAATAAGAGAACGTTGTGGTATAAAAGAAGATGTAGTAATGTAGGTTAAAATTGAGAAAGGTATGCTTCGATGGTTTGGACACGTGAAAGAATGAATGAATGGAGGCTGACAAAAAGGGTTTATGAGTCAAGAGTAAATGTGAAAGTTGGAAGGGGAAGACCAAGGTGAACGTTCCTGGACCAAATCCAGGATATTTTTAATAATGTCAAGAGTACTCTAAACCGACGAATTTGTATGAAAGGGTTATTGAGAAGGAAAGAAGCGAAGGAGATATGCAAGGATCGTGGCAAGTGAAAGGACGTAGTCTGCCTACCCTTATGGAAATAAGGCGTGATGCTATGTATGTGCGTACATTTATAGCACTTTTGAATCGTCAAATATTATTTTTCTCACGCACTAATTCCTATGTACTGATGAAGATATTAAAAAAACGACTACAATTCTAAAGTTACAAGACTTCTTTCGTGACCTGTCCTGAAAAGAGCCCACAACAGACTTAGTGTATTTTTTTTACCATCATCATTACAATATTACATTTAAATTAGAGTAATTCAGTACTCGTAATCTTGCAAGTTTAACAAAAATTTTGAATGCATTAAGTGACACCTCTAGAACGTCTTCTAGAAGTTTATTATAGAAACGTATACAGCTACCCTTAAATGATTTGTTAATTTCATGCAGCCTACTAGAATTTATAACAAGTTTATTTTTATTTCTTAAGTTATATGAGGTTCATTCATTCTTTTTATTAAAAGGGTCAATATTTTTATGTTATCTGTTCTATATTTACTTCTTAGTCAGAAACTCTACTCTTCACCATATCTATTAAGATTGTAGCAATAGGATAACATGCTATAATATTCCGGTACATCTACTCAATTAGCAAGACGATAGTATTAACCAACCAATTACTGTGATTTGCACAACAAAGCGATCTTATCACTGAAATGCAATATACAATACAAATTACCGTGCCTTATTAACAATATTATGGGAGTCTAAAATGGTCTTGATGTTTTGCTATTATAATAAAATATATAACACAACTGTTTCATTGATCTAGTGGTCAGCTAGTACGGCTACAGACATGAGGTCCTGCGTTCGAGTCTTGGGTCGGGTGAATACAAAAATTGGCATTGAGTTATCTGTTAAGGAATTCTCAATATTTGCCTGAAATTGGCGGTGTGCTACACTGATCTCTCTCCGGTCGTGTGGGATTCCCGTCTCATCAGACTGTGAGAGTGAAGGAATAGAGAGTGCACTTTTAGTAAAGCACAAACTTGTGCACTATGTCTGCCAATACACAGTAGAGCAGCGTGGTGTCTCTAAGCTCTAAAAACCCTCTCTCCTGTGAGTTAGAAGGCTGAGCTGTAGGACGTAGGCTGCTACTTACTGTTTTTTTATATAACACTTGTATTATAATATTATAGTGTATTCTATAATGCGATACTTTATTTTTTATTTATATATATAACAGATATCCAGGTATCTATTGACTCATCACGATATAAGCCGTAGAGATTTGAAATTTACGGGGGTTACGGGGGTGCTATACGTGTTAAACAATTTGTCTAAATTAATGAAAATGCTACCTAAAAAACACTCCACGCAGACAGTCGCGGGTTCAGCTAGTTATTTATATGGCCCTATAAGTTGCTTATAAATTAATTGTCTATATGTATTCGTCACACCTGTTTCCTTCATAATTCTAATAAAACTAACTTACAATGATTTAGGAGAAGTTATTACATCAAAAGTAAAACCCGCCATATCTGTAATATTTTTTAGATTTCCTAGTTATATTTTTAAGTTAATTAATATAGATTTAATGTGTTTGTAACAGAAACGTATTGTACGAGTATATGAAATCTATGAATGTATACTAGTTTTTATTGCGTATGTTAGTTAATTAACAACAAGTTTACTTACCTAAAGAATACTTAAAATAGGATATTATCAAAGCTCATGGCATTATATCAAAAACAAAATGAAATAACCAAAGCTAATACCCCCAGTATTAGCTTGGGTTATTTACACACTCTAACCACATAAATGCTTACCCGCTTTTTTTAATAAAATATACACTAATTCTACTTACACGACAAAATTTCACCAACAAATACGAATTAACTCACAAATACGCTCAGACTCACATACCCACTTCCACTACATAACACCCACTAACTCTTCTTGGCGAATATCTCTGTTTTTCTTTTTTTCTAAATTCTCACTTCTTAATATTTTCTTCATTTTAAGTATTCTATGTAACAACTTGTAAGAACGCTGTAGGATTATCAATAAATAAATAAAAGAAGTACAAAAATAAAATAAAAAAGTCGAAATTAATCCAGCAAAATACAAAACAAATTCTCAAAGTCGGTTGTGAAGTTTTGGAGTTTGTCGCCTAACAACTGTAACAGGATATATTTCATATATTGAAGTATTTATTTAGAATATGTATAATATAATGTCTTTTAAAATCGAACGTTAAAATGCTCCGATCTTATTACATATGTAGATATATGTTAATCCATGTCAACGGGCAAACGACATTTAAGCTGTAATCCCTCCGTAACAATGGTAATGGTCTCGTGCATATCGTTAAGCCTCTTATGCCTGGTACACATCAAAGATACATTTAAATCCAGAACCTTCGATTTTATAGGAATAATAGTATTTTTGTTTGCACACAACTTTTAATGGCTTACCATTCCGTCAAAGGATAACCTTTAGTGAAGATAGTGAAGGTATAAACCTTCACTATCTTCTATAAACCTATTTTTATAATTTGAGACCTTTGAAGGCTAGTGCTTTCTAATATGTTATATTATATTTAATTTAATTCAGCGCATGATCAACAAGGTAAGCCATGATGCTTATGGGTGAGACGTTTGGAATCTCGCTTAAAGAAATCACAAGTGCAAATCCTAACCAGGAAGGCGTTAAGTTCTTTATAATTCTGCGAAATGTGTGGCTTTTTTTTGTCATTGGGATGTGCAATTTACGCACTAACTCTGACCGATGATCAGTCAGGAGTGTGGAACTCGGCGATAGAAGGTCTCGCAATACCCACTAAAACCCAGCGGAACCCTCTTCATCCATTAGTGAGGCACCCGGTGTCCAGCTTTCCCATTCTGCCCTGGTGTCCCGGATGAGTCCGACGGAGGATTCACGTAGGCGGGAGGAGATATGAGCAAGCATAAGCCGCCTTGTATTCCGCCTCCGTAACTTATTAAAAGTGATGACAAATGATATCTGAACCTACTTCACTCTAAAATATGGCATTACAAGTTTGCTTTTATTTCTTGTATTAAAATTGTGTTTCGCTCCTTTTGCTATATAAATGAATATTATCCCGTGATAATATTCATTATATAATATATTCATTAGATAATATTCACCGTCGCAATATATATTGAATAACATTTTATTCTAGTATATCCGTATATACGAGTATAAAATGTTATTCAATATATATTGCGACGGTACTGTGAGAATTGATATTTATTTGAATATTTATCTTAAGGAAACGCGAAATCCCAATTGATATATGGCACGTATTGCTCTTTTTTGTAATATAAAGACAGCTTGAATGTCCGCCGCCCTACCCCATAACATTATGCCGTAAGACATAATGCTATGTAAATAAACGAAATACACCATTTTAGCAGTTTCAACATTACCTTACTTTCGTAACAGAAAATGCAGCTGAACTGAGTTTGCCTCCCAGAGTCTTAATATGGGCACCCCACTGAAGCCCAGAGTCTAAGGTTATTCCGAAGAAGAATGTAGATATAACTTTCTTTAATGGACTATCATTTATATGGATATGTTTACAGACTTCTTTTGCATTGGGCAAGGTGAATTTAACACAGTTTTTGCCGATTTTCATATTAAATTATTAGCTAGGTTAGCGCTTGACCCTGATCATGATACAATGTAAGATTTAAGCGCGCTTATCTGATAAGAGGCAATTTACCTATTTCAAATCTACTGAGGCTTGTGCACATACGTTGAAAAAATATTAAGGAAATATTAAATAAGATGATAAAGTTTATTAATAACATTAAATCACTTAAATTTTTCTTTAGATATATACTATAATTCTGATTTTTTTCTATTTATTTCACAATTTCCAATACCTACCCTATTTGGTATTTGTTAAAGCGAATAGCTATGGGAATTCATAAGCTTTGTAGGATAGTGTGAATGACCGTTAGTCCGTCCAATATACATGGATAGGCCTGCTTGAGAATATAAGCTTTCACTACGAATATTTCCAATTCACAATCTCAAACGGTTTATCCATAAGGGATTCCAATCGACAATTTCCAAGCCTTCGTAAGAATACGCTACATTCCCAATGGAGACACCTGGGACACTAACTGTCGATCAAAAATCTGTTAATTCTATATACTTTTAAAATAAAAACTGCTCTAGCTTTTATTATTTTCTGGGTTTTAATGACACTGAGTTGAAATGTTCGGCTCGTTTGAATAAAGGCGTGTTTCGTCGGCTAAGGAAGCATCAAAATCAACAAAACCCTGCTGTATTTTATAAAATTGTCGAATATAGCATTAGTGAAAATAATCGTGACACAATTATATGTTATACTAGCTGTTACCAGCGATATCATCTGGGACGTTATTCCGTGGTAAATCTAAACCATTGACAAATGCATCTCAAGATTTCAAGATTCACAAACAAATCAATAAAATCGGGTATCATATACACACACACACACACACACACACACACACACACACACACATATATATATATATATATAATTTTATTGTAAACTACTTTATGTTTATGATTTGGCGTAGTATAGCGTATAATATAATTTGCGTTAATTAGGTCGCTGGTTCTTGCGTGTACTTTTTGAATCGTAACGGTGCGGCTTCTTTCGCTTCCTTTTGCGTTGTGTCAAGGTGACCTCTGTGTCCTCTTGTCCGTACAGATTATATTCTCGGGTGCGTTCCGTTTCAGTTTGTAATATTTGCGTAAACATGCCCCCGGCCTTGGAAGAGTCAACTTCCAAAGTGTTCTTATGCTGGAACTGGATTGCAGGAGACAGGCAGTGGGCAGATTTTTGAAAATGCCCGCCTTACAACATTTCCAGACGCCATGCGGATAGACGCCACTCTGGAGACTCCGTCTTTCCCTGGAAACGTAGCGATGACACGTCCCATACTCCACTTCAAAGGGGGGCTGTTGTCCTCCTTGATGAGTACAAGAGTATTTTCCTGTAGACTTTCACCCGCTTTGGTCCATTTAGTTCGGACTTGTAGCTCTGAGACGTACTCCTTTGACCAACGGCTCCAGAAATGCTGACGAGCTTGCTCCACGCGCTGGTAACGCGTGAGGCGATGCGATGGCTCTTGCTCGACGTCTTGACAGGCCGGCGATGTCAGTGGACGACCAACCAGGAAATGAGCGGGCGTGAGAGGAGTACAGTCATTAGGATCGGTGGACATAGGATACAAGGGACGGGAGTTGAGGACGGCTTCTACTTGTGCTAATATCGTGCTAAGCTCCTCAAAGGTAAAATTAGCGTTACCCACGACACGTCTTAAGCTTGATGCTTACACGATTTAACTCCCGCTTCCCACAAACCACCAAAATGCGGAGAATATGGAGGGATAAATTTAAAATGAATATTGTTGTTAATTGCGTAATCTTTAATACTATCTGCACAATCGCTTAGAAATTTAGAAAATTCTGTCATCAAGCCTGTAAAATTTCTGCCATTGTCAGAAAATATTTCGTTCGGTTTACCACGTCGAGAGAGGAACCGCTTTAGCGCAAGTAAGTATGCATCAGTTGATAAGTCCGAAACTAATTCTAAATGTAAAGCACGCGTTGCAAAACAAATAAATAAACTAACATAAGCTTTCACAGTCTTAGCGCCTCTTCCTTTCCGATTCAGTACGAACATTGGCCCGAAGTAGTCGACACCGCTGATGGCAAAGGGAAAACTTGCAGATAATCGCTCGACTGGTAGGTTACCCATTATTGGCGTTATGGTTTTACCGCGAAACCGTGTGCATACAACACATTCGTGAACTACTCTTTTAGCGAGATCCCTGCCTCCAATGGGCCACCATGATTCTCGTATAATGTAAAGTAATGTCTGGGGACCTGCGTGTAATTGTCGAATATGCTCATACCGAAATAATAAATAAGTAAATCGATGCTTAGACGACAAAAGGATAGGATGCCGTTTATTATAATTGAAATCCGTGCTATCACGTAAACGACCTCCTACTCGTATTAATTTTTTGTCGTCTATGAAAACGCTTAACCTATTTAAGTTACTTCGTGTAGGTAACTGTTTATTATTAAATAGAGTGGCGTATTCCAAAAACGATTCTCGTTGCGATAGCAATGCGAGGGTGTATAGTGCATCTCGCAACTCATCCACAGTCAAAGGCCCTGACCGTTTCTTACTACTAGACGTACGTGCATTAAACAGGAATCGCTTAAGGTAAGCCGTGGCGCGTCGTATACGATTTAATTGTCAAAATCTAGTAAATTCAATTACAATTGAATTATGGTTATGATTAGGTGAATTTTTCGCGTACATGCTTCTCAGTTCTGGCAGGTCATTTGCGTTAAAATGTGAGCTATCAGAACGTGAGACAAAAGTAGGATCGCCTAGGAATTTTGGCCCGTTCCACCATAAACTTAAGTTATTTAACGCTTTTAGATCGACACCTCTGGATACTAGATCTGCAGGGTTGTCCTGAGTCGCGACATGTCTCCATGAATAGTCACGCGTAAGTTCCTGTACGTTGACTACTCGGTTCTGCACATAAGTTTTTAATAGATAAGGTGCCGTGCGCAACCACCCTAATACGATCGTGGAGTCAGTCCAGAGCGTTACATCATCAAACTTACATCGAAGTGAATGCGTAATCCTATCGCAAAGTTTTGCACCTATTAAGGCACCGCACAACTCTAACCTAGGAACGGTTAAAGGTTTTAAAGGAGCCACTTTTCCTTTAGCGCATAGCAATCGAACCGCTACATCATCAGTCGGCGACAGCGCGCGGACGTATGCGCAGGTTCCGTAGGCTTTTTGCGACGCATCGGTAAATATATGCAATTCTAAACGAGTATAAGATTTCATAAAAGCAAAACGCGGTATACGCAAACTACTTAACTCGTTTAAATTATTTAAAAAATTATGAAATTGACTAATCACGTCATCCGGGAGTTGCGTATCCCAGTCAATTTTCAATAACCACAATTTTTGTAATAAAATTTTGATTGTAATTATAGTAGCGCTTAGTAAACCCAAAGGATCAAATATTTGCGATATAATAGATATGATAACATGCTTTGTAATTTTATTACTATTGATTTGAACCTTGGACTCATAGTTGAATTCATCACTTTGACTCAACCAACTTAAACCGAGAGTCTTTGACTGTGCCTGCTCGCCCAATAATAAATCTTTAAATGTCTGCGACGACAAGGGTAAGTCATCGTGTTTAAAATTAAACACCTACTTGCGAAGTGGAAAGCAGCCCGAGGCTAGTACCTTTGTCGTTTTTTCACATAAATTTAATAATTGATTTCTATCGTTGCACCCAGTGATCATGTCATCGACATAAAAATCCTCGGTTATTATTCGCTGAACCTCAAGGTCAGTGCATTCCATTGCTAGCTGCTTGAGGCACCTTACACTAAGAAAAGGTGCCGAAGTAGTACCATAGGTTACCGTGTTCAATCTGTAGACCTCTAGAGGAGCTGTCGGTTCGGTTCTTCACAAAATAAGTTGAAGGTCACGCTGACTTTCACTTACCAGAACTAGCCTATACATCTTCTCGATGTCGGCACAAGCTACGTACGCACATTCACGAAAGCGTAGTAATACTGAGAATAAGTCACCTTGGATAGGGGGCCCGACCATCTGTAAATCATTTAGAGACTTATCAGTAGTCGACTTTGCACTCGCGTCAAAAACTACACGTAATTTGGTTGTGGTGCTATTTTCATTAAATACACAAAAGTGGGGCATAAAATAATGTACACTAGGATAGCTTAAAATGCGATTCATGTGACCCAATTTGATGTATTCATTTATAAAATCGGTGTATAAACGTTTACATACCGGCGAACGAGATAGTCTTTTCTCTAAAGCTACGAAACGTTTATGTGCTTGCGTGTATGTTTCTCCTAACAAGGTAGGCGGATCGCGAAAGGGAATAGAAACAATAAATCGTCCGTCAGAATTGCGCTTCATATTGTTGATAAAACTTTCCTCGCAAGCGCGCTCAACCTCAGACGGTGTATGTATGTCTGGTACCTCCTCGAGTTCCCAGAACCTACGCAACAGTGAGTCAATTGACTGCGAAAAATTACAACTAATCGTGTTAGAAGAACACGATCGTTTGTTAATAGGACCCGATATGATCCAGCCTAATTTTGTGTTTTGTAGAAAAGGCCCGGATTCGAGACTTATTTTGCCGTCACACAATAAATCCCAGAAATGATCAGCACCTATCAAAATATCTATCGTATGACTATCTAGGTACGATGGATCAGCTAGCGTTATATATTCTGGAATTTTAATATTATTGTAATCAATAGATCGGTACGGCGTAACTGGCGTTATTTGCGGCAGAACTAAACAGTCCAGACGATTTTTATAATTCCCGTTTAAGGACTGGATAGAAATTTTGCACGATTGTAAACATTGCGTAATAGAATTCCCGATTCCTTGTATTGTTTTTGTGGACTGTATCAATTGCGTATTTATTTGATCGCAAACGGATTTTCTAATAAAACAGCATTGGCTACCACTGTCTAATAGAACGCGACAAATAATTGTATTTCCCAAATCATCTGTTACTCGGACTAGCGCGGTCGATAACAAAACAGGTTTACAGAATGACGTTTGCGCGCATTGAACGTCTTCACTATGCACCTGCGATGAATAGGAATGCATTTGTGTGAGTTGCGAATATTCATTACGATCACCTACATTGACACCCTGCGCCGGCGATACCGGGAGCGACGCGTGACATTCAGTCGAACCTTGCTCGCGATGGATGAGGGTGTTATGCTTTAGATTGCACTTCTTGCATGGCCCGAATTTGCATGAATCTGCGCTATGTGCGGATCGTAAACAGTTCTCACATAGCTTGCGTTTAATTACGAAGTTGATCTTATAATCTATACTTAAATCTAGAAACTTTTGACATGAATACAATGGATGATCTGCGTTGCAAAATAAACATAATTTTTTTGAATAGTTCGCGTATTTAGATGTTGTTACGTTGCAGTGAACCTTAGGAATGTTTTGTGAAGTTTTAGTGAATCGATTTGAATCCTGTATGTGCCTACTATGCGAAACTTGTAGCGTTTCTAACATATCGGCTCGTGCTTTTAAAAATTGTAACAAATCGTTCATATGCACTCGCGTTTTACGTTCGCTTTGTTGCTCACTCAAAATTAAGTTGCTTCTATATTTCTCCCACTCACGCTCAGTGCTACTATCAAGCTTGGAAACCACCATATAAATTATTAAGGTGTCCCAGTGTTCCGTGGGCTCGCCTAATAACTTTAGTGAACGTAGGTTTTTAAGAACTATGTCGATTAGCTTGCGTAGTAATATATGCGATTCTTTAGACAGCTGAGAAATTGTAAATAACGCTTTAACATGATTGTGTATAAGTAGCCTACTGTTATTGTATCGATTCACTAACAATTCCCAAGCAACGAAGTAGTTTTCAGACGTAAATTCAAGGGAATTGATAACTAACTCGGTAGGACCCTGGAGTGACGATTTAAGATAGTGAAATTTTTGTATGTTACTAATATTCTGCGATGTATGCACAAGAGACACATAGGTATTTTTAAATTCAAGCCATTGTTCGTATGAACCGTCAACGGTAGGCAAACTTATTGTAGGTAACTTAACGGACTGATGCATATTACTCACATTTTGTGCGTTTGTACTGTTAGGTGGTACACAATCAGTATCTAGGATATAACACTTCTTTGTTTAAGCAATTCTTTTATTAATTGCACAGTGGGGTCTAAAATAGGCGATTTAGCTAAAGAAAGAGTAGTTTTAGACATTTTGGTGGGATGTAATAAGATGAAGTACTTACAATTTAAGCAGCAGGACTTACTCGCGCCTTCTGCGATTAACCGGTACCGCGAACCGCTGGAATTTATTTAAACACGATATTAGCACTAGGATTGAGGATTGAGATAGAATAAACTGGCTGGCACGTCTCACCGAGTTGCGCTGCGGTGATGCGAAGACGATACTCTGCAGGTCTTCCACGATAGCGAATATCTTCAATCTTACGATAACTGCGTATATTGTAGATCGAAGCTGACTAAAATATTATTTGGCTCGAAGATGACCAAATATGATGCGGCTCGAAGATGACCAAAATATGATTTGGCGTAGTATAGCGTACAAATTTATTAGCACTAGGATTGAGGATTGAGATGGAATAAACCGGCTGGCACGTCTCACCGAGTTGCGCTGCGGTGATGCGAAGACGATACTCTGCAGTTCTTCCACAATAGCGAATATCTTCAATCTTACGATAACTGCGTATATTGTATATCGAAGCTGACTAAAATATTATCCGGCTCGAAGGACCAAAATATGATTTGGCGTAGTATAGCGTATAATATAATTTGCGTTAATAAGGTCGCTGGTTCTTGCGTGTACTTTTGAATCGTAACGGTGCGGCTTCTTTCGCTTCCTTTTGCGTTGTGTGAAGGTGACCTTTGTGTCCTCTTGTCCGTAGAGATTATATTCTCGGGTGCGTTCCGTTTCAGTTGTAATATTTGCGTAAACAGCCTTAATTGTACATACTATGAGAACATAATCACGTTGTCAGTCCAGTCTGGTAATATACAGCTTAAGGTTTCTCCAAACTACATAATTACGAGTAAAACTGCTTATCTGCAGAACACTTTTATGGCGAAAATATTGTCTAATTTGCGTTAACAAGAAGAGAACCACAAATGTTACATGTTTAATAACTAACCATAAAATACTATTCGCAGTCGCAAAAAATGGGATCCGACCCCATTATATTAAACCCATGCGAGGTCTCTTAGTCAGGATTAACTACAGAGGATGACGACAACTAGAAATATTTCACGACTAGTTTATAGCCATTTTTAAATCAATTCTGAAAAAATATAAACTCGAAATTAACTCTGTCGGGCTTTCACAACAAAACTACTGAACCGATTTAAATGAAATTTGGTACACAGATAGTCGAAAGCCTTAGAAAGGACATAGACTACTTTTTATCGCAGACAACGTAGACGGTCACTAAGAACGTTGTTCCCCATATTCCCACGAAATATATAAGCGAAAAACGATCCTTTACTGCGATATCTCCAAAAATATTCACTAGATAGACTTGAAATTCGGCACCTTTCACAATATAGTCTCTTACTAAGAACTTGTTTCCCCATATTCCCACGGGATCCAGATATATAAACGAAAAACGATCACTTACTCCGTGATCTCTAAAATCATTCGCTAAATTGACTTGAAATTCGGTATATTATGGTCTAGCGATGTAAACTCTTACTAAGAACGTTTATTCTCATATTCCCACGGAACCGGATATAAGCGCAACTAACTTTGATTTGACTTTCGCGACACAAATTTGAATTTTCCTTAATATTTATCAGCAGATGGTGTTATTTGCTCTTACTGTTGGTTGCGGTAGCTAGCTGTATGTTAGTGACGTCTAGTAATGCGATGTGGATCTGGGAACAGCCTCATATTTCTGTGGTGATCAAAGCTGGCCAGCTCACTGCTCAGAACATGGATTTCCCAGCAGTAGCGTTGTGTAGCTACAACACAATAAGTGTTGCTGAGCTGGATAACTACGCAAATTATCTGTGAGTCTATTTTAGTTGTACTACTAACTTACATGCAGGTAAGTAGCAGCCTATTAACGTCCCACTATTGGGCACAGGCCTCCTCACTCATAGAAGAGAAGGTTTTAAGAACGTAGACCTATCACACTGCTCCATTACGAATTGGCAACCTACATGTACCCCAGAATAACTCCTGGGATATGCAGGTTTTGCACGACGTCTTCCTGAAACTGAAAAGCATGGAATCTTTTTTATAAAGTGGTAGAACCTTGGTATAGATGCCACTCTTCTTCCAAGATAGCACTGGAAATGTAGTGAAGTTAGAATAAGGTAAACTGATGAACAGTTTACCTAATTCGCACCAATGTTTCAATACTAAAGGAACCAAATATGAAACAACGACATTCGACTTTGCTTGTTCGAACCTTAAAAACATGTTATGAAATGAAATCTCTCTAGGATCAAGGTAGATGGTCAGTTCCCGCACGGCGGGTCATCTACAAGGTGGTAAGTAGCAGCCTATTAACATTCCACTGTTGGACGCAGGCCTCCTCACTTATAGGAGAGAGGGTTTTTAGGCGCATAGAACCACTACGCTGCTCCACTGTGGGTTGGTAGGCATAGTACACAGGTGCACTCTCTACTTCTTCATTCCCATAATCCGTTGTGACGGAAATCCAACACGACAGGAGAGAGATCAAGCACAAGACCGACGGCTTGACGGCTCTTCGAGGCACGGGGGTGGATCACACCGCCGACTTACTAACTTGGCCAAATATTGAGAAAATCTTAATAGAAAACCACAAAGTTCTCCTTGTTACAATGCACAAGAAATGCCACAAACAAAGACATGACCACGACTATACATCCAGGAGTTTACGACTGAAAAATCTTTCATGATACCATTCATTCGGTGCTGAGGAAAAACCACGAAAAAATATCAAGGTTTAATTAGAATTACAACGTTCCCTTATCATTTTACTTCTCAGTAATTTGCTACATTGTCTGTCTAGAAATTTAAATAACGGTATCGTGGTCTTTTGGATGGGGGGTGGGGTGATTCAAAATCTCATCACTGAGAACGGATAAAACAATTGTTGTAAATAGTTTCGCTACGTTTGGGCGCCTGTTCGTTTATTGATAGCAAACACTTCGTATTCCGTAAAAGTTTTTATTAATGTACAGGATTACTTTTAGGCTTTCACTAGAAAAAAACAGCACGTACTCGATGGATGATCTGAAACGGAATCTATTGGCGTTCAGTGGCCTCCTCACGTATAATATGATAGATTTTGATCTGAATTTCACCAAATATTTAGCAGAAGTCGCTCACGAGACAAATGTCACTAATATTATATACAAGGTTTGTAATTGCCTTTTTTCCTCTCTATATATTTTAATTCATATTTTGTTTTATATTCAGTCAATTATAAATATTGTGAGTGCCATAAAAATCACAGTCCGTTACACAGTGCACCATAATCAACAAAGATTTTTTGTTTTATAATTGTCACTAATGGATAATAAAAGTAAAACGCTTACACTTTATTTTCTGCCTAAATATTTCATTGTCGTCTTAGATTCTATTATCGATCGGATAGGAGATCGTTGTCTAGCGTCGTGAATTAAAGATAAATATTGTCGTCGCTTCAACCGATGGACGTCCACTGCTGGACATAGCTCTCACGTAATGACGTCCACAAGGCCCGATCTTGCGCCGCCTGGCTCCAGCGGCTACCGGCGACCCTCTTTATGTCGTCGGTCCACCTTGTGGGGAGTCTTCCTACACTGCGCCGCCCGGTGCGGGGTCGCCACTCCAGCACCTTCGGGCCCCAAAGTCCATCGGTCCGTCGGGCTACGTGCCCCGCCCATTGCCACTTCAGGTTGGCGATTCGTATGGCTATGTCGATGACTTTGGTTCTGCTACGGATCTCCTCATTTCTGATTTGATTCCGTAGAGAAATTCCGAGCATAGCCCTCTCCATCGCACTTGTAATCTTAATTCCGAGCATGGCATCTTTGTAATTAATTAAGATTAAGATATGTATCAATCAAGTCAAATAATGATAATTTAACACTATTAAACGAAAAACCTTAGAAACTAAAATAGTTTATTAACTAACACATATATTAATACTTAAAAGACTATTTGATCGTCGCTTAGTAAAAATTAAAACCAATAATGTCACGCCATCCATATAAGATCTCAGTAACTTCTTTACATTTATATATTATTATTTAAGTATATCAAATATTGTGACCTATTTTGACTTCTTTAATAAATAAATTTAAAAAAATTAGCATAACCATTTTTTTTTATATCAAAAAAAAATCTATTTTCATACGGAACCTTTGGTATCAACAGGTTATTCTTGGGCAATTCAGTCCTTTCAAGTATTTTTCTTTTGAGCAAATATTTCACTACTTTAACTTAATTTTTTAAGGTTGTTATTTGTTTTTATTATACAAGCTTTAATTTAGAGAAATTCATTTTCTAATTCGTCTGAGTCTGGACCAGTGGCTTCGGCCGTGGCTAGTTATTACCTCGTTCCAGTGTGAAAAAACATGTCTTTTTGTGGCTATCTAGAAACTATAAGAGACTTCTTTAGATTTCTGTATTCAAGTAAGTAAATAGCCCATTAACGTCCCACTGCTGGGCACAGGCCTCCTCACTCCGAGGAGCGAGAGATCTTTAGAGCATAGACCCACCACGCTGCTCCACTGCCATTGGCAGGCATAATACACTATTCCTTCACTCTCATAGTCCGATGTGACAGGAATC